>JAVXUP010000587.1:177500-406202 GCA_033070095.1 Escallonia herrerae
CCTATACTGAGCATTGCACAAGGCAACGAGGCCCGACTCCAAAGCTATATATATATATATATATGTGTGTGTGTGTGTGTGTGTGTGTGCGCGCGCGCACGCATGTCTCTCACTATTGTAGGTATATCATATAAATATTGATTACGTTATCGGATTTTTTGGGTTGAATCGGCAATAAATTCTAACGATACTATATAATTTGTCTTTGTCCTTAGGTGTGGTCTTATGAACACTTTGCTCCTGGCGCACCCAGACGTAGGGACGGAACCGATTATGTGTGGCCTCGGTTGTGCGCTTGGGAGTACAGTTAGAAAGAGAGCCATTACCCGAGGAGAGACGATCCCCATCACAACATTACATACTATCAAGGGGAGTTTGACTCGCTATCTCCAGGCCAAATGCGTTGGGCACCATACGGACGTCTGGCGCGACGGGTGGGAGAGTCGTTTGTCTTCACGCTCTCAGGGTTGCTGTGCACACCCCTGATCCACTTCAAGGTCGCAAAGTGGAAGCTGTCAGATCGAGCAATGCCCCATTTTGATTGCCTGCAGGGGTTGCGAGCCGATCCCCCAAATATGAGGGTTAACAGGAACCCACTGGGTGTCGGACAGTTTGGCAAGGCGAATGCGCATGAATTATGCACAACCGAAATAGAGGTTTGGAGGTCTTGGCAGGACACACTGGTGGCCATTGTGTCGGAGCCTAACCCGTGATTAGCATCGAACAATACAATGAGTGGTACTACCACATCACCCGAAGGAGAGTAGCCCCAGTAAGGTTTGAACGAGAGGAGAAGTACCACCCTAGGGGTCAGATCAATGAGCGTATGGCATACGATCTGGTAAGTTGCCCAACAAGTGCTTTTAATTGAATTTGATGATTTTAACTGTGTGTTTAAAGTTACTTATTTATTATCTCTTTGTATGTAGGTTAATGCATCGCTCGCCTTCTTCCAGAAGTTGAGCGAGCAGAAGGATCTGGTGGATACAATGGGCAAGGAGCTTCGCCAACAGGCTGATGCGTTAGCGTTTGGTTGCTAGATTTTTTTGGGCCAAGCATCAGGATAGCCTCCGGGCATCAGCCCGGGAATGGGTTATCTGGGGTGGCAGCCTCCTTATGTACACGAAGGTTACGGTGATCCCTCGGGACAAGCTTCGGGGGTGAGCCAGGGAGTCAGTGGTCCCTCTATAGAGAGAATGGGTGGTGATTGGGGAGTGCCAAGCACCGTGGGACAAGTACAGTATGCCCTCGTTCTCTTTGTTTCGGGACTCGGAACCCCTACCCTTCTCTCTCAGAATCAAATCATGCAGGACTGGGGTTTCAGAAACATCAGTCTATCCAAGACACTGCCCATTGTCCCGTGGACAGGACCATCTAGCTCCCCTAGAGGGCAATATCCCCCGGTTGACCCTCTCCCCCCCCCCCCCGAAGGAGGGAAATATCCCCGGTGACCCCTGAGGGCATCATTGAAGCCCCTAAAGCCGCATAAACGTGAACAAATCCGAGCTCATTATTTTAGCAAGCCCCCCGAGAAAAAGCATCGTATAGTGTAGATCACCCGAATGGCATGGATTACTGTTGCTCGTGGGCAGAAATGGCCTCGCTGGCTCCAGGGGATTGGTTAGACAACTGTGTCATCTCGACCTACGTGGAGATTCTGAAGCAAAGGGGTCGGGAGTAGCTGAACGAGTATCCATTCATTTTTTTTGTTGGATGCTTTTTTTCATAACCTTTTAGTATCTGAATGGCATGAGTGGGTCGAGCTAAGGGGGAAGAAAAAGTTAAGCCAGTGGAGACCGTCCGTTAACCTATGAGCATATCTTACTAGTGATAGTCCAGTGAGAGCAAGGGTTGCCAACTGTTTCTAATCCCATTTTTAGGGGAAAGCCATTGGTACTTGGTTTGCTATGAACCAACAGAGAAGATCGTATCAGTCATCGACAGTCTCCACGACGATACCGTCATGATGCCTGTGTTGTGGATGTACAAAGCTCAGTTGGATGCTATGGTAATCTTATGATTTTTGTTTAATGTTTATTATAACTTGCCAATTGTAAATGTTAACTCGTGTCTTACGCCGTTTTCTGTTTCTCGTAGAATCTATTTTGTGCCATGGTCAACTCTATCCGTGATGTAAGTGTACCGGCGCGGCCAAAGCTCCAACACCGATTGAAGAGAAGGAGGTCCAAACAACATAATACTTCGGACTGCGGCGTCTTTGTCTGCATATACATGGATTACATTTGTCAGTTTGCGAGCCTCAAGGCGGTTGTTTGGAGCCAAGAATGCGTAGAAGGCTTTAGATCTAAGATAGCTTGGCAAATTATGAAAGGCCGGCCCAGAGCGGTTAGGTTTATTGAAAATCTGTCTAAGGTCGAGAATCTGGCTGGAGATGAGAACCCCAGTTGACATTGTAACATTCGAATCAATTTTTTTTAATAAATCTTGATTATTTTTATGAAAGTTGTCATTGATTTCATTGGTTTGGTTTGATTTGATTTGTCTTGAGATCAGTTGATTTAAGTTGAAGATGATTGATTTGACTGATTTATGTTAAAATCAGTTGACATTTGATTTGTGTTGATTTGATTAGATTTTCTTTGAGATAACATTGTTTGTGTGGTTTTTTTTTTGGTAGCGTTGAGAATGATTGAATGGTGGGAAACAAAATGGGGGTATGTCTTATAAATTGGTTTTGATGACACGTCCGCTACACAGTGTAGCAGATGCGTAGAAAACAAAAGTGTTGGAGATTCTGCTTCGTCGTCCGCTACACAATGTAGCGAACTGTAGAAAACAAATAATTTTCTAAGTGTTGGAGTTTGGAGATTCATAAACCCAAAAATTTTCTAAGTGTTGAAGTTCAGAGTCACTACTGCACCGTCAGCTACACAGTGTGGCGGACGTGTAGAAAACAAAAAATTTTCTAAGTGTTGGAGTTTAGAGATTCATAGACCCAAAATTTTTGTAAGTGTTGCGTCGTCCGTCACACGGTGTAGCGGACGTGTAGAAAACAAAATTCTTTCTAAGTGTTGGAGTTGGAGATTCTGGTGCGCCGTTCGCTATACAATGTAACGGACATGTAGAAAACAAAAAAAATTTCTAAGTGTTGGAGTTTGAAGATTCATAGACTGTTGAAGTTCAGAGTCACTGATGCGTCTTCCGCCACACAGTGTAGCGGATGTGTAGAAAACAAAAAAAGTTTAAAAGTGTTAGAGTTTAGAGATTCTGCTGCACCATCCACTACGTAATGTAGCGGACGTGTAGAAAACAAAAAAAATTTTAAGTGTTGGAGTTTAGAGATTCTGCTTTGTTGTCCGCTACACAATGTAGCGGATGCGTAGAAAACAAAAAAAAATTAAGAATGTGTTTGGAACCATGGAATTTTATTTCAAATCCTCAAATTTTGTTATTTGGAACATTAAAAAAAGGAATTGGATTGGGATTTCATGAGATTTGACTTGATTTGTTTCTATAGTCCGACGAAAATGGTCGGATTTCATGGGATTTCGATTTACTTGAATTGAAAGTAATAATTTACATATCTTATCCTTTTTTCTGGATATCTCCAACAATGAACCAACCACCACCATCTTCATTGCCGCTACCGCCACACCACTTTTACTACCACCACCAACACCATTACTGCCACCACCACTACCGGCACCACTACTATCACCACTACTGTCACCACCACCACCACTACTGTCATCACCACCACCACTACTGTCGTCACCACCACCATCGTTGCCACAACCACTGCCACCACCACACTGCCAGCATTACTATTGTTGTTGTCGTCACAACCACTGCTAACACTACTACTGCCACCACCACTACTGTCGCCACCACCACCGTCGTTGCCACCACCACTACCACTGTCACTGCCGCCACAACCACCGCTAAAACTACCGCCATCACTATCGTTACCGCCAACACCGCCAGTATTGCCACAACTACCACTGTCACTACCACTACTGCGGCCACCACCACCACTGCTGCCACCACTACTGCCACCGTCACCACTATTGTCACCACCACCGCCACTGCATCCCCCACCAATACCTCCACAGCCACTGCCACCACCGTTAGTACTGCCACAACTACCACCGTCGCCATCATTACTACACAATTACCACAGTCGCCACCATCACTGCCACCACCGCCACCGTCGCCACCACCTCCAGTACTACCACAACTACCACCGTCGCCACCATTATTGCCACCACCACCTCTATCATTATTGCCACCACCACCACTGTCGCTACCATAGCCACCAACAATGCCACCACCACCATCGTCGCCACTAGTACTGCCACCACCATCACCACTGCCACCATATTGCCACCACTGCTGCCACCACCACTGTCACCACCGCTACTGCCGTCACTACTGCCGCCACCACCACCAACATCAATATTGTCACTGCCACCATTATTGCCACAACTACTGCCACCATTATTGCCACAACTACTGCCACCGACATTACTATTGGCATTAGTTGACGACCACCAGTTTCACCCTGTTACATCTCAATACCATCATTACCATCACTTGACCACCTTATCCCTTTACTGTTGATTTTGCTAGCTTGTGCAGTGCTGCTGCCACCACCACCACCATGTGGTGGCACTAGCACACTTGAAACCACTTACTATAATTTATTTTTCATCTAAGTCAAAGATATTATTGTCTAAAAATTTATTACCTTTTCATTTCCTCTGTTCTCCAAACACAAAATTGGAATTCTGTGATCTGAATTTCCTTTTGTTCCAAACAAAAAAAAATGAATTGAATTCCAAATCTAAAATCCAAATCCTAAAAGAATTGGTTTCAAACGGACCGTAAGTGTTGGAGTTTGGAGATTCATAGACCCAAAAATTTTGTAAGTCACCGTCTGCCACACAGTGTAGCGGACATGTAGAAAACAAAAACTTTTCTAAGTGTTGGAGTTTGTAAATTCTAGTGCTCTGTCCGCTACACAATGTAGCAGACGTGTAGAAAACAAAAAATTTTCTAAGTATTTGAGTTTGGAGATTCATAGACCCAAAAATTTTCTTTAAGTGTTGAAGTTCAAAGTCACTGTTGCGCCGCCCGCCACACAGTGTAGTGGACGTGTAGAAAATAAAAAAATTTCTAAGTGTTGGAGTTTGGAGATTCTGTTGCGCTATCCGCTATACAATGTAACGGACGTGTAGAAAACAAAAAAATTTCTAAGTGTTGGAGATTCATAAACCCAAAAATTTTCAAAGTGTTGAAGTTCAGAATCACTGCTACGTCGTCCGCCACACAGTGTAGTAGACATGTAGAAAACAAAAAATTTTCTAAGTGTTGGAATTTAGAGATTCTACTTCGCCGTCCGCTACACAATGTAGCGGACGTGTAGAAAACAAAAAAAATTTCAAAGTGTTGGAGTTTGGATATTCATAGACCCGAGTGACTGCTGCGCCGTCCGCCACACAGTGTAGCGGACGTGTAGAAAACAAAACAAAAATCGAAGTGTTGGAGTTTAGAGATTCTGCTACGTCATCCGCTACACAATATAGCGGACATTCATAGACCCAAAAATTTTCCAAGGGTTGGAGTTTAGGGAGTACAGTGTAGCGGATGTTCATACAACTGAAAAATTTCTAAGTGTTGGAGTTTAAAGATTCTACTGCGCGCGTCCGCTACAGAATGTAACGGACAGAACATAACAAACAAAAAAAAAGAAAAACTTAGATCTGATAAGGATTATTAGAAAAAACATTACAGGCTCTCAAAAGATTATTAGAAAAAAATACAAATAATTATTACAAAAGTCAAACAGACTTGATGGCTTATGAAAGATTATTACAAGAAAAATTCATTAGGCTAAAGGTCCAATGCAGCTTCTTCTTCCTCATCTTCAGCGTCATCTTCTTCCTCGTCTTGCAAATCCCCTGGACTTATCCCCAGTGCCTTGTAATGGTTCCGCTTGTCATGGTCGGTCATTTTGTTGCACAATGCACACCTTCTTAGCTTTTTAGGTTGAATTGCTTGTTTAATAGAGCTCTTCATCCGCGTAAATCTCTTACAGCCTTTCGTTTGCAATATAATTGGATCCAAAGGCCAGATATCATTATCGTCTTCCTCCCCCGGCTCGTCATCTTTTGAGCTCGTTGTAGGCTCAGTGCCAACCGCATCGCTGACTAAAGCTACTTCTAACTGGTCGATGATGGGCTCTTGCTGCTGAGCTACCTCGAGGAGATATTATATTCGGCCATTATATCAGTACCTTTTACAGACAAACAGGTGAACATTATTACCAGATGATTATACCACAATGTCTCTGATTCTTCAAAGTCAGTATACGAGTGCTCCGGAAAGGCAATGGTACTGTGCAACGTGTTTGCACCTTTTGCCCACCGTGGCAGGACATATTTATCGGGGATTGTCCTGATATTCTTCTGGGTGAAAACCGCAGAATGTGCCTACACAGGATGCCATGGAACTCAAACTTCTTGCAAACACATGTCACCAATTCCGTCAATGTGTCAAAGCTCACCGTATAAATTCTGCGCAGCTTCTCAGGGACGAGGTCATTCATGAGCGAGTAAACCTTGTACTCATGCATAGACTTTTCTGCCATCTTGTTTATACTGTATCGTCCCAATTTTCGCAGCTCTACTTGCTATAGCATGAAGATCTCCTTCGCATAGACTTTGGCACCGTTCAGCTCCAGCGGGGTCTCAAGCAACCTTCTCATTTGTTTGTACGTGGTTGCAAAGTCTGCAGCCCTTTCTTTCACGAATAACAAGGCAATCGCTTTTTGTGCGGATGTGACGAAACTCTTCAAATTGGTAGTTGTACCCACATAACCATCGAACTTGGCATTCATAGATTCACTCATGCCTGTCGTTTTCATGCCCGCAGAAAAATAATTCCTCGTGTAAAAGCCAATCCATTGCTCTTTGAGCTCGTACAAGTGCTGGAGCCACTCTTTGTCTTGCAATGAGTAATCCCAACAAGCTTTTTCCACCTCTCCTCAAATTCCTCAATTGTTAACAACTTAATAACCCACTTTTCAAAATCATGTTTAAAGTCTGGATACTTTGCATACACGTGATGCAGACATTCAGGATATTTGTTGCTTATGTGCCAAGTGCACAAGTTGTGTCAAGTATCTGGGAAGACGGTAGCAATAGCCTTCTTCATTGCCAAATCTTGATCAGTGATGATAACTTTGGGTGCTTTGTTGTTCATAACCTCCAGCCATGCCCTAAACAACCATACAAAAGAACTCTCACTCTCGTCCCTTAACAAGGCGAACCCGAACATGATGGAATGATAATGATGATTGACGCCCGTGAAAGGAGCGAATGGCATCGAGTACTTGTTGGTACGGTATGTGGTGTCGAAAGTCACGACATCCCCAAAATGCTTATAAGCTAGCCTCGAACGACCGTCGACCCAAAAAATTGTGCTAACTCAATGCTCGTCGTCAAGTTTATAATTGAAGGTAAACTGCGGGTCCTCCATCTGCATCCGCTTCAATAGGCTCATTGTGGATTGAGCATCATTAAGGTCATACGCGGCTCGTCTTTAGGTTTGGACCGCGTTGTCGTGTTAAAGTTTAAATTTTGAATTTCCCCAGTCTGTTTAGCAAGAACATTAACTATATCAGTAGGTCATATCCACGCATTGCTCATTGTGTGAATTAGGCTCCTTGTGACCTTACCCATCTTCTTGTGTTGATGCATTTGACTAACCTTATAAGGGGTTACTAACGGGTGATTGTGTGTCAGTTCTAGACTAGTAATAAGCCAATGATCTTGTTTGGGTTTATAGCTTACGAACATCTTGACCTGGCAATTCGTGTGCGCAAAGCAGTCCCGTCTTCTACGCAATATCCTATTTCGTCATCACTGTCATCATTGCTTACGTGTGTCTCATTTTGCAATGGGTTTCTGCCCCTATGACACTCGTATAAGCGAGAGCATATTTTTATTTTTGTTATGTTGCTTGTTCTTGTAATCTTTATTCTAATGCCAAAATCAACCCTCAATGAATACGCTCGAAAACATTCTTCAACTTCTTCCAATGTTTGAAATGTTCATCCTAGATACGAATCACTAGCATCTACGGGGGTGTTGGAGCTCCCCACGAAATCAAACATTGTGAAACAAGACCTATGTAGAAATAGATTACGCTTAACTATTAAATGACGTTTCTTGAACAACCTTCTTGAATAGACCAATTTATGATGACAAATATACCAAACATAATCGCAAAAGTGTCTCCAATTTAACAATTATTAATTTATTGAACATATCAAATTAAAATTACTAAGATAAATACACAAATTCATCATGCCAAAACACAACAAACATAGTCTCCAAAAATTTGAATTTAACTATAATAATTTTTTTTGAACTTAATGAATTTCAAATTTGATTTTAACTATAATAAATTTGTTTGAAGTTAACAAATTAATTTCTTGAACATCACAAATTAAAACTACTTCAATGAATATATATTCATCCAAAAAAATTTATACTTTATCAAGTGTTCACCATTCACAAACTTACCTTGCTTGAGAGAAGCTTGAAGCAAGTGTTACTCGAAGCTTGAAGGGAGCTGAAAATGGAAGCAAGTGAATCTCAAGGAGATGAAAGAGATGAAAATGCTAAAAGAGTTGAGAGTCAGGGAGGTAGGTGCAATACTGTCCGTGATACTGTATGGTGGACAGTATTAGGGACAGCTCTGACGTGTGCAGAAATAAACGTACAGAAATTAAATGCCGTGTGTCAGTCGTGTCAGTCAAAAAGTTGTCCGCTACACAGTGTAGCAGAAGACTGACAGCTTTTGAAAAAAAAAAGATCTGGGCCGTCCATCACTTACAACTTCTACTATTTTGTTAGCGCTATCAACTTAGTTAGAGTTAACTGTGAAATATAGCTATTCTCAATAAGGGAAGCGAAGGACTTTCTTGAAAGAAGTCTGAGCTGAGTTCATCATTATCTTATCTGTTGTTCCAGCCAAGGCCGCTATTCCTGAATGGGAATAGAGTAGAGGCCTTGACCATATTAATATAATATTAGATACCTTATCTATATGAGTTATCTTCGGTATATCTATAGATTTTCCTTAAAAAGCTTGTAGTTCTATAAGGTTTAATTATAGTTGTTTTAAAAGTTAAAACATGTCCCCCCCCCCCCCGGATGGGAACTAAACACAAACTGAATCTTATGATACGCATACGAGGGCTGCCTCGCTCTGGTTCACCTCCGGGGATTGTTAAGGGGTACGGAGTTACAGCCTTAAAAGAAAAAATTTAAAATATGATTATGAGGCGAAGGACTTCCTTTTTTGATCAGTTCCTATATATATATATATATATATATATATATATATATATATATATATATATATATATATATATATATATATATATATATATATAGGGAGCTGATCCATTGATAGCGCTAGCAAATGGAGTTAAGTTGCTAGCGCGATCTGACCGTCCATCCTGAAAGATGGACGGTCCAGATCGCGCCTTTTTCCAAAACTGGTTCCCGTCCGCCATACTGTCTCGCGGACGGGAGTTTTACCTTTTTGCCCTCCTCCCATGTCCGCGAGACTGTCTCGCGGACGCCTTTCTGTTCCTGACATGTGTCAGGAAAAAGGCGTCCGCCATACTGTATGGCGGACGATCTCTAGGCTGACACATGTCAGGGCCTGTCCCCTCGGTCGCCTATAAAGTCTCGGGCGTGAGCCCCGAGAACTGTCCCCTTGGTATCTGTATGGCGTCAACAGTGTCCCTTGGTATCTGTAGCGGACGGCGTCCCTTCGTCAACTCTCTCCTGCTATAAATATTTAATCAGATCGGGGTATATATATTATTGTAGCGGACGGCGTCCCCTCTCTCGAACATCTAACCTAAAGCCGCTACCCCATCTACGGCGACTCACATCTCCGGTCACCCACATCTCCGCCGACACCACCGTCCTCACCTCAACGACGATCTCGATGGCTTCTGGATCGGAGACCACCTACGCCTACGATTATATTGGCAACTTGCACCTGGTAGGCAAACACTTTTTCAAAGTCATGATGCCGGGATTTGAGCATGAACTTGTAGGCTATCCCTCTTTCTCTTTCTCTGTATTTTCGTGTGTTAAAAGTTTGATCTTTTGTTTTTCTTAACCAAAACTAACCTATTTTTTGTATTTTGTGTTTGGTAGGACATACCGGAAGCATTTACCAATCAATTTACAACAATTCATGATAGTGCAAGATTATATAGCCGCAAGGGGGCATGGCAGGTTGAAATCAAGCTGAAGCCCGGCCGATCCCAAAAAAAGGAATTCGCAGAGGGTTGGAACGTCTTCGTGCGCCAGCATGGCCTCGAACTCGGGGACTTTGTAGTGTTCGAACACCTTGGGTGGTGGGATTTTCAAGTTGTAATCTTTGAACGGAGCGCTTGTGAAAAGCTTTCGTACCCCATTTGTGAACCATAGTTTATTATAATAAAAATATTTATGTTCTTGTTTATTATGTTTTCAAATTTTTTCTTGGTTAATTGTGCCTTTTTTTGTTGCCTCGATATATTGATATATTGAGATCGTTGATTATGAATTGTACATTATTTTTTGGAAAAATTGAGATTGTTGATTCCGTCGCTAAAACAAGTCTTTGGGCGTCAGTTTATTAAAATAGCATTAACGTACTATGTCGCTAAAACAAGTCTTCGGGCCAATTTATTTCAATTTATTAAAACTGCATTACGGGCGCCAATTTATTCCAATTTATTACATTACGCCACATTGTATAGTTCTATATATATAGCGGATATAAGGGGCCCTCCGCTTAGGCCGGGTTCGGGAAGGTCGGGAACTAAATGTCTGGTCCGTGCCAACCATTTTCTGCGGTAAGTATATCCGCGATACTATATAGCGGACAGTTTGGACTAAGTGTAGAAAAAACTAAGTGTTGGAGAGGTGGAAGTAAGTGTAGAAGAAAAAACTAAGTGTAGAAAAAACTAAGTGTAGAAGAAAAAACTAAGTGTAGAAAAAACGAAGTTTTGGAGAGGTGGAACAAAGTGTAGAAGAAAAAACTAAGTAATGGTTTTCTGTGGGGCCGTCCGCTACATAGTATAGCGGACGTAGAGAACACAACCAAAAACATTCTGCGGGGCCGTCCGCTACATAGTATAGCGGACGTAGAGAACACAACCAAAAACATTCTGCGGGGCCGTCCGCTATACTATGTAGCGGACGTAGAGAAGACCAGCAAAAAAATTCTTCTGTGTCGTCCGCTACATAGTATAGCGGACGTAGAGAAAACTACCAAAAGTCTAGCGTCCGCGATACTATATAGCGGACAAGGAACAGACCCGCGATACTATATAGCGGACGGCAAATATATATTGTCCAGCGGACAGCAAATATATATATTCAAACCCAAAAGAAAGTCCCCCTATAACTTCTACACTCTTCTTCTCCCCGTGTTCTTCCTACTCACAAATATTCCCAGCGGCGTTGGCAAGCAGATCTGCGCAATTTCTTCATAAGAGCAGCTTTAATCCCCCCCTAATAGATCACGTAAGTTCACAAAATCAATCCTTTACATGTTTCTAATCTATAGTTGTGATCAATATTGCGTTTTATGCGTGGTTTTGATTATGCATTGAGCATGTGCTAGCGGTGATGAGGATTTATATATGTATGTATTTGTTCATGTGCTAGCGTTTGTAAAATCCGATTCCATAGTTTCAGTTGCAAAAAATGGAATTTATCCCTGGACCAGAAGATCCATCCGTGTTATACGACCAAGCCAACCATATCAGTACGCTCATATGGGATGGTGGAGTAAGATACATTATTTATCAACTTTCTTATTATTACGAACGTTGTTTTACCGTTCATTTTGCTCAAATTGTATTTATTAATAATTCGTAGGAAAGAGAACTTCTCACCACCGTAGAAGTATCTCGCGAGTTCACGAGATGGACCTTGAACAATTCCCAGAAAAGCATACTGCGTGGAATTGGGTTTGGGATTTTCACGCATGGGCAGATCTTTCAACAGCTTGACCGGGCCTTGATAGGTGCCCTTGTTGAGAGGTGGAGAAGTGAAACGAATACGTTTCACTTCCCGATCGGAGAGATGACGATTACCCTAGAAGATGTAGGGTTCATCTTGGGGTTGCCGGTGACGGGGCGGCCGGTAATTGCTCCTCCGTCAGACGCAACGAATAAGAGAACAGCGCGAGACTTCTTCACTTCGATACCCCAGGATCAATTTAGCACTGGTGGTATAAAGTTGAAGTGGTTGGTAGATACCTACGGGGTTTTGCCGGAAAACTATACGGGCCGTGAGCTTGTGGTGTACACAAAGGCCTTCCTCTTGTGGGTGATGGGAGCAATTTTATTCCCAACGACGTCGAAGAACACGGTCAGCGTGAAATATTTACCGTTGTTGGGTAACCTGTCGGAGGTTGGGGATTATGCCTGGGGTGCAGCGGTTCTTTCGTATCTGTACCGAGCATTGCACAAGGCAACGAGGCCCAACTCCAAAGCCATATGTGCATGTCTCTCGCTATTGCAGGTATATCATATAAATCATGTCTTCGTTATTGTGTTTTATTTTTGTTGAATCGACGATATAAATATAATTTTTTGATGTTCTCAGGTGTGGTCTTACGAACACCTTGCTCCCGGTGCACCAACGCGTAGGGATGGAACCGACAAAGTCTGGCCTCGGTTGTGTGCTTGGGAGTACAGCCGGAGGGCTAGCCACTACAAGAGGAGAGTCGATCCCCATCACAACATTACGTACTATCGAGGGGAGTTCGACCGTCTATCTCCGGGCCAAATGCGTTGGGCACCGTACATACGTTTGGCGCGACGGGTGGGAGAGTCGTTCGTCTTCACGCTCTCCGGGTTGCAGCGCACACCCCTGATCCATTTCGAGCTCGCAGAGTGGCAGCTGCCCGACCGAGCAATGCGCCATTTTGAGTTGGAGCAGGGTTTGCCAGTCGATGCCCCGGATATGAGGGTTAACAGGAACCCACCGGATGTCGGAGTGTTTGGCACCGCCAATGCGTACGAATTGTGCGCGGCCGAAATAGAGCTTTGGACTTCTTGGCAGGACACACTGGCGGCCATCGTCTCGGAGCCAGACCCCGTTATCAGCATCGATCAGTACGATGAGTGGTACTACCGCATCACGCGGAGGAGAGTAGCCCCTGTAAACTTTGAACGTGGGGAGAGGTATGCGCCTAGGGGTCAGATCGATGAGCGTATGGCATACAATCTCGTAAGTTGCCCAACAAGTCTGACTTGAACCAAATTAGTTGAATATAAATGTCTGATTGAAGTTACTTAATTTTTTATCTCTTTGGATGTAGGTTAATGCCTCGCTTGCATTCTTCCAGAAGTTGAGTGAGCGGAGGGATCTGGTGAGCGCAATGGGCGAGGATCTTTGCCAACAGGCTGCGACATTGGCTTTAGGCTGCGGGAATTTTTTGCGCCAAGCATCGGGCCAGTCTTCGGGAGTAAGCCCGGGAATGGGTTATACGGGCGTCAGCCAGGGATACGGTGATCCCTCTGGACAGGCTTCAGGGGTGAGTCAGGGAGTTGTTGGTACCTCTGAAGCGGGGATGGGACAGGCTCAAGCGTCGTGGGGCGATTACAGCGGCCCCTCCTTCAATTTGTTCCCGGAACCCCTCTCTCAAGTCACGCAAGACTTTCCTTTCGGAAACTACGGTTTCTCCGAGGCACTGCCCATTGTCCCGTGGGCGGGACCAGTTGGCGGCCCCGAAGGGGAATATCAGCCGGCCGAAGAAGGAATTGGAGGCCAATATCCCCCGATCGACCCCCGAGGGCAATATCCGAAAGGGCATCCAGCCAGGCCCCTAAAGCCGCATAAATGCGATATAATCCGAGCCCGTTATTTTAGCGGGGCCCCCCAAGACGGAGCGTCGTATGACGTGGATCACCCCGAGGGCTTGGATTACAATGCCTCTTGGACAGAGATCGCCTCGCTGGCGCCGGGATCTTGGTTAGACAGCGGTGTCATCTCGCACTACGTGCAAATTCTGAGGCGAAGGTGTCGGGAGCATCCAGACATCGGTCTGCGCGTGTTTATCTTGGATGCTTTTTTCCATCAGCTCCTAGTACAAGAGTGGCACGACTGGGGCAATGCAAGGAAGGGGAGAGGCATGGCCCAGTGGAAACCGTCCCCTAACCTACAAGCATATCTTGCTAGGGATAGTCCAGTGAGCGCAAGTGTTGCCGACGTGTTTCTAATCCCCTTTTTAGGGAATGCGCACTGGTACTTGGTTTGCTACGAACCATTACAGAGCACGGTTTCAGTCGTCGACAGTCTCTACGACGATACCGACGTGATGCCTGTGATTGATATGTACCGAGGCATAGGCCAGTTGGATGCCATGGTAAGATCCTGTTTCCTTCTTGTTGTAACTTGCATATTATAAAACTGATTAATCTTATTTTGCTAGCTATGTTTAATGCTTATTATGGTTCTCGCAGAATCTTTTTGCTGCCCTGGTCAATGGTAGGCGTCGGGAGAAGGTATCGCGCAGGCCGGTCCTCATTTTCCGATTGAAGAGGAGTAGGCCCAAGCAACATAATTCCTCGGACTGCGGCGTCTTCCTCTGCATGTACATGGATTACATTTGCCGGTCTGAGAGCCTCAAGAAGACTGTCTGGAGCGAAGAATGCATACAAGACTTTAGGTATAGGATTGCTTGGCAAATTATAAATGGCCGGCCTAGAGCTATTAGGTTTATTGTAAATCCGTGTAAGGAACATAATTCCTGCGAGAGATGATGTTCCCCAATTCACATTGTAACGTTACAACACTTTTTTAACCCAAAAAATTTATTGAATGCGATTGATTTTATTGACCAATGTGATTTAACGGTGGGAAACCAAGTGTTGGATATCTGTCTATCTGCAGGGCAAGTGTTCAAAAAATAACAAAGTGATCGATAATATGTGTATCTGCGGGGCCGTCCGCTACATAGTATAGCGGACGCAGAAAAGTGAACCAAAACCAAAAAAAAACTAAGTGTTGTAGGGGGGTATTCTGCGGGGCCGTCCGCTACATAGTATAGCGGACGCAGAGAAGTGAACCAAAACCAAAAAAAAACTAAGTGTTGTAGGGGGGGTATTCTGCGGGGCCGTCCGCTACATAGTATAGCGGACGCAGAGAAGTGAACCAAAACCAAAAAAAAACTAAGTGTTGTAGGGGGGTATTCTGCGGGGCCGTCCGCTACATAGTATAGCGGACGCAGAGAAGTGAACCAAAACCAAAAAAAAAACTAAGTGTTGTAAGGGGGGTATTCTGCGGGGCCGTCCGCTACATAGTATAGCGGACGCAGAGAAGTGAACCAAAACCAAAAAAAAACTAAGTGTTGTAGGGGGGGTATTCTGCGGGGCCGTCCGCTACATAGTATAGCGGACGCAGAGAAGTGAACCAAAACCAAAAAAAAACTAAGTGTTGTAGGGGGGTATTCTGCGGGGCCGTCCGCTACATAGTATAGCGGACGCAGAGAAGTGAACCAAAACCAAAAAAAAACTAAGTGTTGTAGGGGGGGTATTCTGCGGGGCTGTCCGCTACATAGTATAGCGGACGCAGAGAAGTGAACCAAAACCAAAAAACTAAGTGGGTATTCTGCGGGGCCGTCCGCTACATAGTATAGCGGACGCAGAGAAGTGAACCAAAACCAAAAAAAAACTAAGTGTTGTAGGGGGGTATTCTTTAATACCTTAGGTTTCTAATGTTGTGCTGCGCAGTGTAGCGGACAGTGTAAGAAATCACGTATAAAAAAATGATTGTAAAGGTTATTACAAACGAGTCATTACTAAAATATTATTACAAAATGTCCGACACTTTTGATGGCTCATAAAAGATTATTACAAAATATTCAGTACACTAAAGTTCCACTGCAGCTTGTTCGTCCTCATCCTCGGCATCATCTTCTTCCCCGTCTTGCAAAGGCACTGGACTTATCCCCAGTGCCTTGTAATGGTTCCGCTTGTCGTGGTCTGTCATTTTGTTGCACAATGCACACCTTCTTAGCTTTTTTGGTTGACTTGCCGTCTCAATAGAGCTTTTCATCCGCGTAGATCTCTTGCGGCCTTTCGTTTGCGATATAATTGGATCCGAAGGCCGGATATCATTGTCGGCTCCCTCCCCCGGCTCGTCATCTTCTGATCCCGTCGTAGGCTCGGTGTCAACCGCATTGCTGACTGAAGCTGCTTCCAATTGGTCGACGATGGGCTCTTGCTGCTGAGCTACCTCGAGGAGATGTTTATATCCGACCATTGTAGCAGCACCCTTTACGGACAAACGGGTGAACATCGTCACCAGATGATTATACCGCAACGTCTCTGATTCTTCAAAGTCAGTATACGGGTGCTCCGGAAAGGAAATGGTACCGTGCAACCTGTTTGCACCTTTCGTCCAACGTGGCAGGACGTATTTATCGGGGATTGTCCTGATATTCTTCTGTGTGAAAAACCGCAGAATGTGTCTACACAGGATGCCATGGAACTCAAACTTCTTACAAACACATGTCACCGAGTCCGTCAATGTGTCGTGGGTCACCGTATAAATTCTGCGCAGCTTCTCAGGGACGAGGTCATTCACGAGCGAATAAACCTTGTACTCACGCGACGACTTTTCTGCCACCTTATATATACTGTATCGGCCCGATTTTTGCAGCTCTACTTGGTATAGCAGGAAGATCTCCTTCGTATAGACTTTGGCACCGTTCAGCTCCAGCGGGGTCTCAAGCAACCTTCTCCTTTGCTTGTACGTGGTTGCAAAGTCTGCAGCCCTTTCTTTCACGAACAACGACGCAACCGCTTTTTGTGCTGATGTGACGAAACTCTTCAAATTGGTAGCTGTACCCACATAATTATCGAACGTGGCATTCATAGATTCACTCCTGCCCGTCGTTTTCATGCCCGCAGAAAAATGACTTCTCGTGTAAACACCAATCCATTGCTCTTTGAGCCCGTACAAGTGCTGGAGCCACTCGTTGTCTTGCAATGAGTAATCCCGAACAAGCTTTTCCCACCTCTCCTCGAATTCCTCAATCGTTAATGACTTGAGGACGCATTTGTCAAAATCCTGTTTAAAGTCTGGATACTTTGCGTACATGTGATGCAGACGTTCAGGGTATTTGTTGCTTATGTGCCAAGTGCACAAGTTGTGTCGAGTATCTGGGAAGACGGTAGCAATAGCCTTCTTCATTGCCAAATCTTGATCGGTGATGATAACAGTCGGTGCTTTGAAGTTCATTGCTTCCAGCCACACCCTAAACAACCATTCAAAAGAACTCTCGCTCTCGTCCCTTAACAAGGCGAACCCGAACAGGATGGAGTGATAATGATGATTGACGCCCGTGAAAGGAGCGAACGGCATCGAGTACTTGTTGGTACGGTATGTGGTGTCGAAAGTCACGACATCCCCAAAATGCTTATAAGCTAGCCTCGAACGACCGTCGACCCAAAAAATTGTGCTAACTCGATGCTCGTCGTCAAGTTTATAGTCGAAGGTAAACTGCGGGTCCTCCATCTGCATCCGTTTCAATAGGCTCATTGTCGCTTGCGCATCATTGAGGTCATACGCGGCTCGTCTATGGGTTCGGACCGCGTTACGAACGTCTGTCGTGTTAAAGTTTAAATTTTGAATTCCCCCAGCCTGTTCAGCAAGAACATTAATCATGTCGGTAGGTCCTAGCCGCGCATCGCTCATTGTGTGAATTAGGCTCCTCGCGACCTTACCCATCTTCTTGTGTTGATGCATCTGACTCACCTTAGAAGGGGTTACTAACGGGTGATTGTGTGCCAGTTCCAGGCTGGTAATAAGCCAATGATCTTGTTTGGCTTTATAGCTTACGAACATCTTGACCTGGCAATTCGTGCGCGCAAAGCAATCCCGTCTTCTCCGCGCATACCCTATTTCGTCATCATCACTGTCATCGTTGCCTACGCGTGTCTCATTTTGCACTGGGTTTCTGCCCCTATGACACTCGTATAAGCGAGAGCATATCCTTTTCGATACGCTGCTTGTTCTTGTAGTTTTTATTCTAATGCCAAAACCAACCCTCAATGAATAAGCTCGAAAACATTCTCCAGCTTCTTCCAACGTTTGAAAGGTTCGTCCTAGATACGGATCACTAGCATCTACGGGGGTGCTGGAGCTCGATACGAAATCAGACATTGTGAAAAAGACCTATGTAGAAATAGAATACGCTTATTATCTCAAAATTATCTTGACGATTAGACCGATTTAGGATACCATATACATAATCTCAAAAGTGTCTCCTATTTTGCTAATTATATATTTACTGAACATAACAAATTAAAATTACTAAGATAAACGGTAGCAAGATCACAAACTTTACCTTGCTTGAGTGATGCTTGAACCAAAAGTGTGTTACTCCAAGAAAAGCTTGAAGGGTGCTGAAAATGGAAGCAAGTGAATCTGAAAGCCCGCAAAAATTTTGCTGAAAGAGCCGAGTAGGGATAGATTCTAGGATACCAAGGGGATCCAGTTCTCGGGGCTCACGCCCGAGACTTTATAGGCGACCGAGGGGACAGGCCCTGACATGTGTCAGCCTAGAGATCGTCCGCCATACAGTATGGCGGACGCCTTTTTCCTGACACATGTCAGGAACAGAAAGGCGTCCGCGAGACAGTCTCGCGGACATGGGAGGAGGGCAAAAAGGTAAAGTTCCCGTCCGCGAGACAGTATGGCGGACGGGAACCAGTTTTGGAAAAAGGCGCGATCTGGACCGTCCATCTTTCAGGATGGACGGTCAGATCGCGCTAGCAACTTAACTCCATTTGCTAGCGCTATCAATGGATCAGCTCCCATATATATATATATATATATATATATATATATATATATATATATATATATATATATATGCTTATCAAAGATTTTTAAAAAAAACAAATGAGAAAAACATATATTTCGCTTGTAAATAGTCACATTCTTATGTGCATTTTTTACTTAAATATACTTAATTTTTTTGAAAATAATTTACTCTAAAAACTTGAGAAAAGAAAAAAAAAGAAATTACATAATCATCTGTAAGGTCTTCGACGCTTGAATCGTTGCTCCTCCTATCATCAATCGGTTTATCTTACTCGTAGTATTTTACATCAAGATAATCCTCTTACTCGTTGAAAATGCCGACTCTAAAGCAATCGCGGAGGCTTGCACCGTAGTACATCCCGGGCAATTTGAGATAAAGTTTTATAAATTTTTTTATTTTTGTTTTCAAAAATTTAACAAATTAAAATTTATTTGCTCTTTCATTGGTAAAGAAGAACAATGATCAGTATTTGCATATAAACCAATTTTATTAAAAAAAAGAAAAAGTAGACGAACCTACAGAACTAGAAGTACCTTCCACTAGTAGTTATCTTACCATTAGATGTCTAAAAGCCCTTAAGATATAACCCATAATATATTTAACCGCTCGACGATGTAGCTCGCTCACGCACGTCAACGGAATTTTGATACGATTATACAGATCCTCAAATGTCGCGCTCACTTTCTTTGTAAGATTAGTTAGGGCCTCATCCGTATAGCACATCAGTCTGGACATTTCTACTATAGAGACATTCGCTCCACGTAACTCTAATCTGGGATCCAAACAAGTGGCGACAGTAAAAACAACAGGAGATTTCACCAAATATTTATTAAATTTAATGTCTATCTATTTTACTATTAGGTGAAAGGGTCCTTCCTATATATCTCAATTTCATTAACATTTTAGCAATTTTTAGAATTTCTACTATAGCAATAGGAGAGGTAGGATAGTATGTACTAGATAATAAATTGGTAGACGTACAAAATACCGAAAATTCGGATGGTTGTGTAGCCATTTGCCATTCCACATGACTTGGCAAGCCTTGTGAGAATAAGCTTAGTAGGCAGTGCGTGTACACTTCTTTTTGTATAATAAAATATGAAAAAGCATATGAATGTGGAGTTCCGCCTATACATGACATCTATAAGTGGTTTCCTACGAGGTAAATTATATTGAACATACAAAGTTTTAAATTGTTGTATTCTCGGACCCGACTAATAATATACGCTGTCATACCCCTCATTTTGTAAAAAATATATCCTGCAGCAGCTAAACTATCTTGAACAATTAATTAATTATATGGTAAACACTTGAAACATAAAATAATTTACCATTAAGTACAGGTCGATGGCTCTCATTTAAGACTTCAATAGCAGCTATATTGTTATAAGCATTATCAAACTAATACTCATAATCTTGTTTTTTATTTTAAACGTGGCACATGTATTGATTATAATAGTAGCAACGTTAGCTGCATCATGCGCGGATAAGGAAAGAGTTCAAAACCGATAATTCTCTTGTTCATAATCCAATCAGAATCAATCCAATGGACCATCAGACAAGCATAGCTAACTAGAGTAAAAGGATATTTTTAAATATCAGAAGTAAGACTAACTCTATCATCAAATTTATCAAAATAATCAACCAAGCATGCTTTTGGCAGCATTACACTGTCTAAGTGCATCAGATCTAGTTGTCTTTTTAAGATTTTTTTTGTACAAAGGTTGCACGTAAGTATTCATATATCTAAAGTGCTTAACATTATCGAAAAAACTAAATTCTTGTTCATCATGAACAATAAATTCAGCAAGATCTTATCTTTGGTCTCCCTGACTATAAATAAATAACTTACAGTCAAAAGATAAATGCATTTGGCTAAGTTCGATATGGCCTAGTTAGGTGCACACGTCGAGAAATTCTCAAGATGTCCATTACCACTATTACATGAAAATAATATATCACAATACTTACATTGAGCTTTTCAAACGCCATCAACCATAACATCCTTAAAATGATTCCAACACGAAACTTTCTTTTTTTCTCCTTCTGGACTTCTGGCAGACTAGCGGCATGACTGTTCGGTCCTTCACCATGATGACTGCTCATCAGGGTAAAATTTTGTTCCGGAATAGTTGCCCAACCGAGCTGCGTCCTTGATTAAAATGTTGGGTATCTTCAGAAGATGTATATTCAAATTCTGAAATATTTTAGTTAAACTGCCAATTGGCTCCATTACTGTCAGATCTTGAAAATCAAATGATTGTGGTGGTGCTTAACGTTTGCTACGTGATTTAAATAATTGAGACATATTTGACGCTAAAATGGTTTGACAAGAAGGAAAAATAAAACTAGCGAGAGTAATTAAATAAAAAGGAATAATAATAATAGTAAATAATTAAATAATACTTGTAATAGAAAATTGGAGAGAGTTAGTACTTAGTAACAAATAAGAATGGTAGCAAAGCTTGTAGAATTTAGATAAGAGAGAGTGAGAACATTTGTATGAAAAATGTGAAGAAGGGAATGAGTTTATAGATTTTTCAAAGTTCACAAAAGACAAAAATACCCCTGAAAACTAGCTAGTAAAAGCATAAAAGTATATGAAAGAGTTAAGAAACTTGTTGGAGAAAATTCTCCCCAAACTAGCCGTTATATAACTGTTGGGGGGTAAAAGTGAAATCTTGTAAAAAAAAATCTAGCCGTTGGAAGGAAAGACAAAAAATTTAAAAAACTGGGCCAGGTCGAGCCGGGCCATATCCAGGCTAAATCTGGGCTAAACTCGTTTCATTCAGGTCGGGCCTAAAAAAAAGGCTGATTGCTGATTGGGCCATTTTTTAAGGGCTAGCCCGGGCCATTTTAGGGTCGATCTGGGCAGGGCTTTTTTGCCAAATACTTCGGCTTGGCCCATGGGCCTATACCACAGGCCTGCACTATTCAAGTTTAGGGCCGAGCCAGCTTGGTACATTTTAGGGCTAGGTTGGCCCGGCCCTCCCTTGACATCTCTAAATTTAGCTAACATAGTAGGTCATGTAGAACCATTTATTCACTGTGTCAAGTATGTTTAAACAAAAGCTCTTTGCCTTGTTACTTTTATTATTTATTTGTTTAACAATCGATTTAGATTTTATTTATCATTGATATTTTAGGGGTTCTACTCGTTTCTTCTTTTAAATCCTACAAAGTGCATTTTTATCCTGATTTGTTTTTGATTAATTACACTCATGTCTCTGAATTAGGGTGAATTACACGTGTCTTCGTTAGTTTGAACAAATTCCACAATATTTATCGACCAAATGGAATCACGATACGTAACGGTTTTAATAAAAAAAAAACCATGTTGGCCGTCGTTTACAATGTAACTGTTAAAATGCTCTCCTTCTCATTTTCCTTTCATTCTCGTCTCCTAACCTCTGTGACGCACAGCCTACAACCGCCATCGTTACCCACCACCTCATCACCTACCTATGGTGACTACCCATCCTCATCCAAATGATAAACGAAGTAAGGCTCCTAAAATGCTGTCATGGCTTTACCGAAAAAACAGCCTCATACTTGTTGCCGACAGCGCCGTCCTTGGTTGCTATGTGCCGATAGTGATCTAGGTCTCACCCCGTACCACACTCTCGTACTTGAAATCCCTGCTAACCTGGTTGTTGTGATCGGTGACAGCATAGGCAGGAGAGGTTATTGTGACGATGAGGCTTGACAACCTTGCACCATTGGCTCGCAACAACGAATGTGGTTTTACTAGTTCTTCGAAGTTCAATCACCACCATCACCATATATTTTTAGATCTGTGGTGTAGCGGTGTTGGGTGGGTAGTGGGTGTGGAGGAAGGCTTGGTGGTGGTTATAACACAATCGTATGTAGCAATGATTGTCTCAATGGGTGTTGGGGTAGTGATATGACGGTAACAGCTTATGAGAGGAAATCGAGGGAGAGATGGTGATATTGGCGTGGTCCTGAAGTGCGGCTTGGCTCCATCGCGGGTATTGATGGTGGAGGCAGGATGCTGGTGGACTCGAGGTGGTGGGCGAGAGGATGAATAAGAGAGGCAACAGGGTGAGAAAAGGAAGAAAGAGTCTCGAAAAATTATACAGTGTATAATCTATACGTTGTACGAGAGTAATATTGGCATTTTAAATATCTATCGATAACATCACTCAAAAAGTTTACTTTTTTGGGTAAAATAGGAAATTATCTCCTCTATTTTACACGTTTTGCGTTTTGTCTCCCCGTCACTTCAAATTAAGCACTAACCTCCCTACAGTTTAAAAAAATGGGCACAGTTAACTGACCGTAACAAATTTTTGTCAAATGTCTTTTTTATCCTTCCCATATAACCCTTAATCGGATCTAATTGCACACGTGATGTTCAAACTTAGCTCCGGGACACGCCGTGGGTGCCGGTGGCACGCCGTGGCGGCAGCCTGGTGGTGCGTCATTGCTGTTGCACTCTGCAATCGGGTCATGCAGGCCTGTGGCTACACTCCTTCCTCGCGGCTATCGTCGGTAGTCGCTATTTCCGTCGCCGGCTGGCCGTTGTCATCTAATTTGATCCTTCCATCTGCCATATGCTGTACGAGCTGGACGGAGTCTTTCTTTTTTTTTTTGGCGTTCAACAGCGCTGTCGCCGGCATTTGCTGAGACTGTCAACGGCGAGCCACTGTCGCGACACACTGATGCCACTGTCCTTTGTCGCGACACACTGATGCCACTGTCCTTCCTCTTCCTTATTCCGGCATACTTTTGTTTTACCTTTCTTGCGACTCTCTTTCTTTTTCCTCTGGGCCTCACGCCCTTTGCCGCGATGCCCAAATCTTCCACCGCGGTCTTCTTTTCTCTTCTTTGCGCCACTACTGCTAGTGGCGGAACCAAGATTTCATCCTAGGGGAGGCTAAAAATATATCGAAGTCGATAAATATTTTTAAATGCTCAATGCACAATTAACAACATATAATCAGTAATTAATAATCTCAATTTTTAAATGCACAATTAACACAACCTAAAATTATCAATCAAATAATCAATGCTCAAATGAGATAAAAATTCAATTGGGTCCCATCCTTCATCAACAATCTCAAATTTCAAGTGCTCAATGCACGATTAACATCCATAAAGCATCAATTAATAATCTAAATTATCAAATACACAACTAACAACCTAAAATTATTAATCAAATAATCAATTCTCAATAGCAAAAGAAATTATTCAAAATGCACACTGACCTCAGTCCTCAGAAATCAGAACGGCGTCGTTGTCGCAATGTCGCTGGCGGTGGGTTCTTCGCCATGACCACCGGTGACTGAAACTCAAAGTCAAATCTGCAATTTCACTATTTCAGGCGTGAGGCGCCGTGACCGCTGACCGGTTCGGTTCGTCCGCTGGCTTGTAGACGGTAGATCTAAGCTAGATCTGCCAGATCTGATCTGGCCGGAGTCGCCGAAGTTGGGGTGGGGACTGGCTGGAATTGGGGTGGCCGGGTGGGGACTGCCAGACTGGGGAGGGCCTTCTTTGGCTTCTCGCTTCGGAATCGGGGCTTTGAGACTTCGACAGGCGTGGGACCTTGACTTGACGGCGACAGGCGTAGGCGTTATCAATGAGGCGATGAGCCGATGATCGATGATCGTGGGTGGTGTCGTGGTGACTGAGAGAGTGAGAGCCGCACTTCTGTGATCCCCTGCCGGTGAGCGGTGAGCCTGTGACGCCGGTGAGAGTTGACTAATCTGAGTGATAGCCGAGAGAGGAGGAGAGAGAGAGAGAGAAAGAGAGTCGCGAATGAAAAAAAAACACTATATATATAAAAAAAAATTCAAAACCTGAGGGGGTGCATTAGCCCCCCTCTTACATATGTAGTTCCGCCACTGACTGCTGCCTTCTCTCCCTTCTGCTTCTTCTGACTTTTTTCCAGACCCTTCCTCTTGTTTTATTTTTTTTCTTCTTCTTCTTTGGGCTTAACACCCACTTCACTGTTCTTCCTTTACTTTTTTTTTTCTACAGGTCCACCTTTTTTTCTTCTTTTTTTGACTTTTCTTCCCCCTTTTCATTCTCTTTTTTTTAGTACACTAATAAAATGCAAAACAAAAGCCGTATTTTTTTATGGCATGGAGATGTGGGTAGAGAACCAAAATATAGTTGAGATATTGGTAGAGGAAGAAAGGAGGCTGCTGTAAGGTTGGTAGTGGAAGAAATGAGGGTAAGGGATGAAGTTTTTTGTTATAAAGAGAGTATAAGGGCATTTTGGTCTTAAAAAAATACCTTGTAGGCGCCAATTCTTTCCCTCCAAAAAACGCAGCTAAATTGGATGATTTCTGTCAACTGTGCCCATTTTCTTAAACTGTGGGAGGGTTTAGTGTTTAAGTTTGAAGTGGAGGGGGGCAAAATGTACAATGTGTAAAGTAATGAGGGTAAGGGATGAAGTTTTTTGTTATAAAGAGAGTATAAGGGCATTTTGGTCTTAAAAAAATACCTTGTAGGCGCCAATTCTTTCCCTCCAAAAAACGCAGCTAAATTGGATGATTTCTGTCAACTGTGCCCATTTTCTTAAACTGTGGGAGGGTTTAGTGTTTAAGTTTGAAGTGGAGGGGGGCAAAATGTACAATGTGTAAAGTAGAGAGGGTCATTCCCTACTTTCCCCTACTTTTTTTGCAGATTAATGATGGGTGGACATGACTTATACGAATTTCACGTCTTTGGCCACGGTCAATAATCTTTCTAAAATTTATATCCTTAATTATAATTTTATCCTAACATCAGGGACTTGAGATTAGTTAAACTTTTGTTTTGTCACGAGTTTGTCGTTGTAACACCTGTTACATGGCTAGAGTTGATTGCTTGGACACGACTGACAAGTTTGCAACTGTAATTAGCCCTTCGTGCTCTTGACAGAAGTTTATTGCAAAGACTGAACAACAAAAACATGTATGGTTAAAGATTTTTTTTTTGGTCACTAACCATGTAGAAGTCAACCCTTATCTAAGATTTTTTTTTGACCTTGTTATATAGGTTTTCACTCAAACAACATCAAGATCTTTGGGTGGAGAGCCTCTACCAAGACTTTACCAACAAATGAAAACTTGTGAAGAAGATGCATTTTCATTATACCAAATGTGGCGAGCCTAAAACTTAAATTCATGTGCTCTAAGACTGTCCATTTTTAGCTTATGTATTTTAGCAAAAGGGTTACTTCCACAAAGCAAGTTAGGTTAGGTGGCGGTGGTTCAAATTAGGCTTAATTGCACCCAAAAATCTGAGTTTGCCAAAAAGTTGCAGCTAAAATCCTAACGTTTACTATTAGGCAACAAAAACTCCAAGGTTTGTCGTGTCTTATAATCGAAGGATTAAACGATGTTAAGAAATTTGTTAGTGATAAAAGGCACTTATGTCTTTTCAATCCATCTTCTTCCACCTCCACCGCCCTTTCCCACCTCCATTTTGAGCTTCCCACCAATGCAACCATGTAACCTACTACTAAATTAAAACATCATCTTTCTTCCATTTTGTTGCCATACCTCTATCATAACTCAAAAATCCATACCATTACTACAACCTACTTACCACAACACCACCAACATAGATAGTCATTGCCATAAGCACTGAACTCCACCATCGTTAACAACCCAGCAGCTACCACACCTCACCAAAGGTACTGCACCAATGGACTACGCAGCAATTCACACAAAAGTCAAACCACAGAAACAGTATAAAAAAGGAAATAAATGTGATATGGTCCCACCAACCCACACCTAAGCAACTCGCCCGTCACCACAAAAACTGTACAACAGAGGTGCTGTATCCACAAAATGTCGCTAAATGTTTGTTAGCGACAAAAAATTATCACTATAAATTTTAGTAACAGCGACAAACACTTTGAATGATAATCTTTTGTCGCTAAATGCTGTACAGCACCTCTGTTGTAAAGCAGAAGATCTTAATCCCACCATGAGCTATTTCACTACCGGTGCTGCCCTCTTCGTCGTTGGTATTCATCTTCCTTTGCCAACATTGCCCCTCAATAGGTGTGCCCAATGACTGCCGCCACCACTCCCATATCCAAGGTAAGCAGTGGCACCTTGAGGAGCTCACATGAGGGCACAACATCGATGTTGTTAGAACAATGTTGAATTTATCGGTGACGCTGGAAAAGCAGCCGAGCACCGATGGAGGAGGAAACAAGCGATGGCAGAGGGAAGTAGCAGAGCAACAGTGGCTAGGGAAGGAGAAAGAGAAAGGAAAAGAGAGAAAAGAAATAAGAAACAGCCATCCTACCTTTCCTCTCGAATCTGTTTCGATCTCATCTGCCGAAATTGGTTGAAAAAGTTAACTACTAAAAAAATATAAAAAGGAACCTAAAAGGGCATAAATAACCTAAAAAGCTAACAGATTTATTAATAGAAGGTAGTAAATCCTTCGATTTGCTAGACATAGAAAACTTTAGTGTTTTTTCAGCCTAATAGTAAACTTTGGTGTTTACTTACAACTTTTTTGGCAAACTCAGGGTTTAGAGTGCAATTATGTACGTCTTCAAATTATGCAATATTATGGAATCAAATCGTTTTGATCTCTTCATAATAATCTATTGATACTTAAATATGCACGAGTATGAAAGACTATTTTGGAGCATTGAAAGCATTAGAACTGTTCATAAAGAGAATTATGTAGCAAACATAGGGAGTCCCAGCTATCAACACACACGTATCATGATACCCTTATGCTCCATTAACTGTGGTGTTGTTCTGAAAGAAGTTGGTGTTACGGGCATATGTGCAGTGATTTGTGATGAGAATGGTGTGTCTGTTGCAGGTGTATCCAATAAACTAAGTGATTCTACAAAATTCTACATGTTTTATAACCTCAAAAGTGTTATAAGCTTTAGAAGGAATCAAGCTAGCATCAAAATTGGGATGTTCAGGCATATCTATTAAGGATGTTCCCTGGACGGTTTTGATGGAGTAATTAAGGTTAGCTCTGCCACTGCCACTCTTATCATCATTTTAACAAAATTGGTGTGAGACCCTTGGCCGGAGACTAGGTAGGGGTGCACGGCTTGCAATGAGCCTAATCGCGTATTACTAGCTCTATTTTCAGTTTTAAAAAAAGTTTGAGAAACTATAAACATGATGAAACCAATAAAGCAACCTTATATATATGGGGGTGAATAAGGTTTTCAAAAGTTAATGGAGAAGTAGACTAATGACAAGCATATATCTTAATCAAATCAATAGAATAAGTTCAGATACATGCTAACTATAAATCTCAAACAATTATATGGCAATAAGTAAAGAAGTTGAGTTTAGAGATTCTCGGTAATGAGAGATTCAGACCTAAACTACTCTCAAACCTACATCCACCTATTCAAATAAGTCCCTTACAAGAGCTCTAGAATTTACTAGTATGTTCTACCTTTGGATCAAGACCTAACCATCATACGATTTCCTTGATGCTATGCACATGTTAAGAACCAAGCTTTGATAACACCAAAGCTTGACAACTCTAAGCATTGCCAGAAGTTGAATGAAGTGAAATTTCTTATAGAATGAAGCTCTCTCTACGAAGAAGATATGTACAATTAAAGCTCTAATCAATGAAGAGATGAGAGAATTGATAACTTAAAAATGCTCACTTCCAATCTCAAACATCCTCAAAAAGTTGTGGTTTTTAACGATGTAAATCAGGAAAATGAAGAGAGAAAAGTTTAATCCTTGAGTCTTGATATTTTCTAATGAACATTTGCTTAGAATTTGGTTTTCACAGTGGTATGATGAAGCTCCAAATTATTTTTTATCGTAACTATGTCGTATAGCCATTATAGAAAATTTTGACATGATTTTTAGCAAAACTAGTTGTTATTTTTTATCTGCCTCAATGCAGTCGATTGCATTGTATTGTCTACTATCTCTTGAAAACCAGATTCTCGAAAACCATATTCTTACTTTGGACATAACTTTCTCTAGAAAAATAGGACTAACATACTATTTTTATTATATATATTTTTTTGGAAAGCTGATGAAAATGTCTATTAAAATATGCAATTATTAGCTCCAAAAAAAATTTTGAATAATTTTGAATTAACTCTAAAGTTCACTTATTTTTAAGAAGCACATGTTTTCAAATTTTGGGAACTCGTATGCAACACACAAGGCGTCCTAAAATCATTCTAGGCCATAGTCATCTGTCCAAGCATCAAAACAATACTAGTTACATAATAATAAAATATCAATAACATTCAAAAGTAATATAACTTATATTCCTTATTGTTCTTTGGCATGATGAGACTTTATTAGCATTTCAACCATAGCTTAAGCTCCTTTAATTCTAATTCTCATACCACTTTCTTACATGTGTATTCTTGAGTGAGTATAAATCTTCCTACTAAACATCCACTCAAAACACACACTTGAACACAATCAATATGTTGTTATCATCAAAACAAAATGAGCCTATGTCATCCAACCATAAGGCTAACACATGAGATACATACTTTTTTTTACGATTAACTAGCCAAGTGCATTAGACTAGTAAGGACATCTTCGCCATTTCAAACTCATTCAATTGTTATTGAACCACAAAACTGTCGTTGTTTTCTACCTCAAAATTATCAAAATGCGGATCAAGTCACATATCACAGAGACCCTTTTTCTCATTTTGTTTGAAGCATGCCATACGTTGCTAGGTTTGTTTGAAAGGAAATCTAAAACAAGAACAAAGAAAGGTAAACAGGATGACAAGTATGAGATTATTAGTTTTAATGGATATAGTTGCCAAAAGAAAGAGAATTACTACAAAGGCCCATGAGCTTATAAATGTCCATCCAAACTTAATATCCACGAGCAAAGCACGTGCAAAAACAATTTTTGAAAATGTGGACATGTGTAATTGTATACAATGCATCTCCTATCAAGATATATGTAAGTCATTAGTGACCAAGATATGTAAGTCATTACTACGCAGTAAAGCACCATAAGTAATCTGTTGATATACACTACCAAATGTATGTTGTTCCAAAACATTAAAATCCACATGTAGTGCAAGTGAACCATTGGTGATAAACAAAGTATTATATTAAAGGTCAAATTTGAAATCAAGTTCAACTTATCTAATGACGATTCAAGTTTAAGCATCTATGTTAGTTGAGCCATAATGAACACTGCATTCAAGTAGAGATAACTCTTACAACAAAACCATATCTAGTAGTATTTGGACAACCTACAATAGTGCAACATTTGCTTTTACATTAGAAGTTCAACGAGCATGATTGTACAAATGCATCACCTTGCATTTCAATATAATTACTAGAGTATTGTAATACTTTCTATTTCTTACAAACAATGACGAGAACTAAGCAAGTAGATAAATATTTAAGACTCACTTTCAATTGTATTAAGAAAGTAACAATTTTGCTATTTCAACCTCATTAAACATGTTATTGGGGGGATTTTGCCTCTCTTCTTTTGATGTCTGTATATAGATGCTACAAAATTTTAACTACTTCACAATGATAGTTTGCATAAAGGCAAGAATGACTGTGAATTAGACGAAACATTAAGGGCTGTATGTTTACTATATTCGTTTTCTGTTTTTATTTTCATGATTTTCGTATTCAGTTAGAAAATACTTTCATCTATTTTTATTATTTTCACCAAAAGATTTTAACTATTTTTTCTTACATTGGTTAAGTTTGAGTAAAAAAGTTTTTTGTCACTATTTGAGTAATTTTACTCAAAACGAAAACAAAAAAAATGATAAGAGTACACCAAAAAAAAGAATTTTTTTTAATCATCATTGCCAAAAAAAATAGAAAATAAATATAGTAAACATACTGGCCTAAGTTTGATGTTGAATATGGGTGACACTCATTTATTTCAAATATATGTATGTATATATATATATATATATATATATATATATATATATCAAAGGAGCTAATATGTTGCTAGCGCCGACAACTTAACTTAAGTTGCAACTCTCTAGTTAATTTTACTTTCAGCCCCTCAACTTATGAGCAGTTCACTTAAACACCTCATACTTCTCTTAAGATTAAAATTGACCCCTCTTAAGATTAGAATATATCATTAATCCTAACCAAAGGAGAATTTAACAATACAAAACTGATATCAGAACCTAACATTGGACTGAAAAACTCATGAAAATTTCTTATTTGTTAAATCATATGACATGAATTTTATACTTAGGCCATGGAGTTGGAAATTTTGAAATAACAGGATTAAATCATATATCAGATGTATCTCATGAAACTTTAAATATCTGTAAAACTCTAAATAAGATAACATCTCATATATTAACTGAATTACAAAATTAAGATAAAGGGTTTACATTCAGATAACTTCTTATCAAATTTTAGAAGTTATGACACTACCAATAAATACTATAGTAATGAAACTTCATATGTATTTGAACAAGTTATAGCATAAAGTGGTAGCTAAGACAAAAGAAAACTCTCTTCGAGTGGCTCAAAAGACACCAAAGATTCCGTAAAGAGAATGGGTGTAGAAGAAATAGAAAAAAAATAATAAATGACTATTTAGACAAAGTAGAAAAAGAAAAATCACTGAAAAAATCAATGATGGATGAAATAAATCCAGTTGTTCTAAAAGAACAACAATATAACAAGAAGAAGAAAAAGTCATATAAGAAATAAATAAGGCAATTGCTTATATGAATTTATAGAGCAGAGAAACCGATCCAAACTATGTAGAAGCGTGGAATCTAGAATTAAATTTAGAAAGAAATTCTAAATTTAATAATGCCCCTATAAGGACAATTTTAAAACAAGAATTTATCTCCAAAAATTAAAGAAATGAACCCATAAATCAATATGGCATATATCTTGATATCGATTGTATTTCAAATTCTGAAAAAACAATCGATAATTTGGCACAAGCCTTAAGAATTGCATAATAGGAGGTAATTTAACAGAAAGGCATGCTATGAAACGTTTTATTCTAGCAACCATGTGAGGGAATGCAACTAGGTTTTAGAATAGTATAACAGATAACGAAATAATAATTGAAACCCAGAGCAAACTTAATATTTCTAAAGAATGGATAATATTTTATGCAGATAACCTCAAACGGGAGTTATGCGGAATATCTACGTATAATACATGTATTCAAGAAAAAAGGCTTTCACAAATTTGACAAAATTATAAATATGTGATATGTGCTATTTTATAAATTACACTTGTCAATTTAAAAAATATTTTTACAAGTTAGAACTCAGAGACAGCCTTCATTGGCAAAAATAATTTATTGCCAACCTATCTGAACCATAGAACGAGTTAGTAGAAAAAAGAATTTGTTAAACTATTAAATGATGGAATACTTTGTGATTCCTTAGGAGGAAGGATAGCAGCTGGAGAAGAAATTCTAAAGCAATATTGTACTGAAGAACAGGCAATAAAAGATATGAAAAATGTTCATATGAGTTATGATTGTTGTTCTAAATTCGATAACATAATAAACAGTTATGGGTTCCAAAATAAGCCAAACTTCCTGATGAAAAAGTTCGAGAAGAAAAGGTATGGAAAAAAAAAAGAAATGTGAAGAAATTTCAAAATTTTCAAAAATTTCAAAAATAGAAAATTTAATTTATCAAGAGAAAAATCAAAAGCATGGGGAAGATATATTAAAAAAATTTTACTACTTCGTATAAGAGACCATCATGTCCAAAAGGAAAATTACTAGAAGAGTGTGATTTTTTTATGATTATGTGGTAAAAAAGGACATTATATAAATAAATATCCAAGTAAGAAAAGAAAATAAAATATAAGATCTTTTTTATTCGCTGAAAAAAGATATGAGTCAGCATGGGGATACAAATTAGATTCTGAAGACGAAGTAGAAAGAGCTTGTTTCAAAATACGACTACGAGTCTGTTGATGAAACGACATCAGATGATGAAAAGTTTAAACAAAATTTTAAAAGGCATAGGCACGATCTTCATGATATCAGAAACCAACGACCATGAAGAAGAGATGATTCATCATCTAATAACATAATTAGTTAGAGTGAATCAATTGAGGAAGAAACTTTCGGTTCTACTATAAACTATTGGGAGATTCCTAAAATTAAGGTTGGAGAAATATACAAAAACTTCATATTCAGGTTCAGAAGTAAGATGAATGTAGAGATCTCCGAAGGAAAAATCTCGGTTTGTCAAACTGAAGAAAGAATACTAGACATTCATCTCTTCATGACAGATAAGACAAAACAATACCTTAGAGAAGTTTAACACTATATCCATATTGGTATGATCAAGTTAGTCTTCGTCCATTATTCATAGATGGCAGAGATACACCAATAATATGTTGTTTAACAAACAATCAATGAAAAACTTTTGAAAAAGCCTTAATAGAAGGTATCCAAAGTAATTTGTATAATAGACTCATTTGGTTTAAAACTACACCAAACTACTTCATGTCCTTGAAAGATTCTTATCATAATAAAGCATTAGGACTGAGGATTCAGACTCAAGGCATGACCGAATTACGAGAAGTCTGCAAAAATATTATAGTACAATATTATCTAGTTTACAAAATGGTAAATATCACAAATTGACTATGTAAAATGCTAAGCAGCGAAGTAGAACTATTTGAATAAACAAGTAATAATGTCCAAGCAATAAAAGCACAGAAGATAAATTCAAAGCAACTATCATGGCCTAAAAATGAGTGATAGGAGAAGAATTAGCTAGTAAACAATTAGAACACATGCTAAATAGAGAAAATAAAGGTGTTGTAATTCTCGAAGAACCAAGGAGATATTATGTCTCTTCCGCACCTTCCACGTCTACAAATCCAAAAGGCAAAGGAAAGGAAAACATGGTAGAAGAATCTACCAAAGAAAAAAAAAAGTTCAGATAAAAACATTATAGGGTACAAAACAGTTACCATTCCAATTAGAAGAAGTATGTCACAACGTGTAAAAACCATACATGTAATGACCACTACATCAATAAATGACGCTGTCAAGAAGAGGCTTAAACAAATTGACTTGACAGGAGATAAGCTTGAAAAAGGGTATTCAAGATATTATGAGTATTATCAAAGGTAAAAGAACCTCCAAAAAAATGAATAATAAACGGATATCGGTAAGTCCAAATAATTCTTATATAGAATTAAGTTTTGACTTCCAATATTATCACGCTTATAAAATAAATGCTTTAGTAGATACTGAAGCATCCTACTGCCTGGCACGATCAGGAATTTTACCTTCTGAAAAATGGATCAAAACAGATTAACTCATGAGCATGCGAATGGCAAATGACGATGAGTTTGAGCCAGATTATGAAGCATATCATATTTCGGTCATAATAAATGAAAAACAATTCATTATAGAGCGATTAATCCAATTCGACTCATTAGATGACGATTTTCTAATAGAAAATATTTTTCTAAAACAAACTGAAAATCGATCATTTATTCCGAAAGAGTTTTATATTGAAATACAACGTTAAAAAATTTCGTTGCTAGAATATGTTGCTCAAAAATGTAAATTTGGTTTTCATCCAGAAAAATTAAGAGAAATTCAAAAACATATCAAGAGAGAGTTTCTCTACGCAGCCCATTGTGGTGAAGAGAACAAGATAGCCTCATGAACAAGGTTACTTGAAGAAGAAGTAACCAAGGAAGTGTTACTTAACGAAGAAGAAGTAACTAAAGAAAATGACAGTTGGGTTAAAGAAATAAATCAAACATTATCAATGCAAACAAGGAACATAAATTTTTAGTCTTGATAGTATAAAAAAAGATGTTAGAAAATAATTTTAGTGATGATCTCTAAAATTATCAGAAAAGGATAAACTTTGTGCGATATTGACCCTCAAGGATAAAGATTATGTGATTAACGTAAAATCAATGCAACATAGTCTTGAAATAGTTTAGGAATTTGAACGATAGATTTCTGAAATACTAAAATAAGGGTTAATAGGACCCAACAAGAGTCCTCATTCAAGTCCGGTTTTTATGGTAAAAAAGCATGCAGAATGAGTTAGAGGAAAAGTCAGATTAGTCATAAACTATAGAGCTTTACACACAGCAACAGTCAAAGATGGCTATAAAATTCTAAATAAGGATATACTGATAAATAAAATCCAACTAACCAATGTTTTCTCAAAGTTTGATTTAAAAGGATATTGGCAAATCAAAATGGAAGAATCATTAATTTTATTAACTGCCTTTAGCCCATCACAAGGGCACTATGAATAGATGATGTTACCTTTTAGATTGAAAAATGCTCCACCTTTATTCAAAGAAAGACAAATAACATTTTTAGAAAGCACGGAGACTACTGTGTAACGTACATATATCATATATATTAGTATTCTCAAAAACCAGAGAAGAGCATAGAAATTATCTAAAAAAGATAGCATAAGAATTCATTGATCGTGGATTAGTACTATCATAAAAGAATGAATGGAAACAAATCACCATTAACTTTCTAGGATTGAGAATAGAAGAAAGTAGAAAATTTGTCCTTTAAAATCATAAAGCTGAAAAAATAAAATTATTTTCAGAACAAGTCAATGATATAAAGCAACTTCAAAGATTTATCAAGTTGTTAAATTACGCGAAAAAATTCATCTTGCATTTATCAAACCTAACAGAAGCCTTAACTAAAAAGTTTAGAAAAGAAAAATGGGTATGGAAAGATGAAGATACCAAAAAGGTTCTTTGGATAAAAGGTTAGGTTAAAACCCTGCCAAAACTAAGCTTGTCTAAATAGGGAGACAAGCTATTTCTAGAAACTGACGCTTCTGAAAATTGTTGAGGTGCAGTATTAAAAGTAATACCCCCTGATAAAGAGGAAGAACAGTTATGTGGATACTTGAGTGGAACTTTTAAGGATGCAGAAACTCAAAATCACATAAACGAAAGAGTTTTTAGCTATATAACGTGGCATAATATTTTTTTTTACATATTTTTAATTTTAAAACACTTTCTTATCAGAACAGATAATAAGTGTTTCAAAGTTTTCCTAAAAAGAGACATAAGAGATGTTAGTTAAACAAGACATTATCGATGACAATAATAGTTTAACTGTTACACTTTTGATGTAGAATACATCTCATCAGCCAAATATGTACTTGCAAATAGTCTAACCAGAAAATTATGATTTATGATACAGGGAGTTGTTACCCAAAAAAAAAAAACTACTTAAAATGCCTTATAAGAATGGTATAAAGCAGGAGATCCTGAAGTCAATCTATAAGGAGAACCATCAGAAAAATTCGACTACTACGTCATTTACCCTTAAATAAAGACTTCAGTTCTTTATCATTCACAAATCCTCCCCTAGAAGCGGAAGAAGATGTTTGGAACTACCAATCCAAAAGCTCTAAAACAGGACAATACAAAATTAAGCATTTAAAATCAATGCATAAGTTTTGGAATAAAGAAAGTAAGGCTGAAACATTGACAGCAAGACGCCCTAAACAAATGGGTAAGAAAATAAAAAATTACTATTTTAATAACAGGCATCTAATAAGAAAAGTGGCAACTGGCGAAGATGAAAAATCTTCAAAGCAGGATGTTGCCAAATACAAACCAACGATAATAAAACAAAATCATTTTATGATCTGCCTTATATGAAGAGAGAGAAAATCACTTTGAAAATATCTGGCACTATCTAAGAAAAAATTATCGAAAAGAGTTACAAAAAACCCTCAGTCAACTAACTGATTATGTTAAGCACTTAAAAAGACTTAATATAAACGATGAAGAAGTAATGATAGTCCAATAAGAAAAGGAAGAAAGAACCCATTGCTAGAAGAACTAGAATCATTGCTCCTAGCTGATATTGCTATAAAAATAAAAGAACTACTCAGGAAGAAAAATAAACATGAAGAAATGCTTTGCAAACCAGAAATAAAAGTGTTCCTGAATTAGAATTATGAATGGCCAAGCCTCACATTATCATCAGACAAGGTTGATCTTAAAGGGATTGAACATGGACTCGTAGATACATTCGAAATAAATCGAGATGATTGACAACTCATCAATAATCTCCCAGCTTTAATTCGATATACTCTTGGAATTATGGGATTCAGTCTATAGATTATCACAGTCCAATTCTATCAACACTGGCAGAAAGAAGCGAAACCAAATTCTACAAGGCATACCAGATTTGGTTCATTTATCAATTCACTAATAAAAAAATTAATAAATTTTTACCGACCACACCAGGATAAGTTATGGAACACATAATCCGGAGAAGACAAGATTGAAAGAATCAATTGTGTCCATGCAACCATTGAAAACATGGAAGCCGACCCCATAGAAGCATGTTTCTGAGATGGACGAAAAATAGTAATCCTGAAGGAATGTACATAGAGCCTTCTAAATAGGGTCAGGTGATCAAACTCTATGAATAGTTCAATAGCCAAGGACAAGAAAGACCTGATATGCCTAACCAAACTTTTTGAGTTGTATTAGAAGGTTCGGGACCATAAGATAAGCATGATTGAATTGACATAATGGCCAGCGAAAAATGACAAAGCCAAGTGGGGAAGAGAATAAAAATGTCTGCCATAATAAAAGAGAAAGATGACCCTACAAAAAATAATATAGGATTTTCACTGTTGAAGAATCCTATGTGCTTGATCATTTCATATACAAAATGGATCGAAGTAAGAGTTAGAAGGTAGAAGAAGTTTGAGAGATTGTGAAGTGTGTAAAAGTGTGAAGTGTGCTAAGAATTAGTGTGTGCAACAATAGAAGGAAGCCTTCCTTTCTATTGTTCTTATGTAAAATTTTATTTCCAGTATAAATAAAGAGGTACTGATTTTAGTACAACATTTTTCTACTGAACTTTTCAAACCAATATCCTGAAAACTTGATAGTGTTTGATAATAACCATTAGCCAATTTTGACGAATGTAAGATATCGAGTTGTGTGTCCACTTTATGAAAAGCTTGGATATCGAAAAGTAACAGGAGAAACACAGCGAGTGTACATTCAAGGACCACGAACGGCATCTCTATAAGTAGCATTATATTCAAAAATAACCTTGTGGTTTATATTGTATGTGACAAAATATTAAGGTGCATAAAGTAATATTTTTTTAAAGTTTAGGGTTATATTGCAAATACATTAAAGTATTAGGTTATCTAGCACTATTGAGAAAGAAGATTTAAGCTGGAACGTCCATAAATCACTGATACACGGTCAGATCGTATTGGCAAGTAATTAAATTACCTACGTGAACAGTGGATATTGACCCATATGTGTGTGTGTGCGCATGTGTGTGAAAGTTGAAACTGAGAGAAAGTGATCATGTCACCACCTACGGGGACACTCTCTCTCCTGCCATGAGGATTTTCTTATTTTGACTTCTTGAAAGTATTTTGAATTTATTCACCTTTATAATAATGATTTGAATTCTTTTTTTTCTCTTACTCTCTCTCTTATTCAACTAGATTTAAATTACTTTTTACCATTTAAAATTCAACTAATTAAATAAATTTTATATTTTTCTTTCTTCTATGTCAACATGTCTCATCTAAAAATTTAATGTATGTCTTTACAATTTCATTAATTTCTAATATTTTGCCAAAACTAGTTCTTTATGTATTCCCTTTAATCTTAAATCATTTATGTGGTTTAGAGAAGCCTGATATCCTCTGTCAGTTTTTCTCTCAAACTAATAAAATTTTCTCCTTTTATTTCATTACAATTTTATACTCTCTCATTTTATCTTCAATCATTTGTTATATATCTTTACTCTTTTCTTGGTGACCTTAAATAATACAAATCTTAACACACATGTTATCATTCTCAGTATTATCATTATTATTGCTAGTTAAGTCAAACTATTTCTGTCGTTAAATATTTTATTTTTCATCCTCATTTGCTGCTAAAATCTAATAATTATTACTCAAGTTCTATTTAACGACAAAAATTAGTAAGAAAATTCATATAAAAAGGTGAAAATAAAATTTTTAATTATTTTTTATCACTACTAATTTTGTTATTATTAGAAGACATACAAGTATTAGATCCCTAAATGACATTTCATATTTTTTTTTCGTATATAACGCGCGAGATTAAAACTAGTATAGCGAATTAAAGTTCAGAAAATCTCGCATATAATCATTTTGAGCAAAGTCATTAAATATTTTATAACTGTGTACTAGTTCACCTTTTGATGCGCTTGCTCGGAACTTCAACGTTTGCTTTTTGTATCATTACAAACAACAATAGAAACTATAAACACGAGATATAAACTTTCTTTAATGTTAACCAATCAAGCGCAATCAACTCCTAAGGACAACTTGGTCATCTCAAGCTCATTCAATTGCCATTAATCAGTATATATCAAATCAGTATATATATATATATATATATATATATATATATATATATATATATATATATATATATATATATATATATATATATATATATATATATATATATATATATATATTCTCTGATTGATTTATCTCTAAAGGCCCACATGATAACTTTATCACCTGTACTATACTTTTGCAAACAAATAATTTTGAATTTATTTTTAGAAAAGGTTTTTGTGTTGCTATGCCATAAAACTTTTCTATACAACTAATCAAAAAGATAATTATGCCTTCATTTCAAGTTTACATGAAGTGTCATTTTGTTTGAAACTTACAACCCTAATTGAAACCCTAATCCTCTTATCTTTCTCTCCTAGCCGTCACAACCATCACGTCGGTAGCCCCAATGTTTCCCACACATCATCGCAATCCTCACCACTGTAGCCACCAACTGCCTTAGCAGCGAATCGCTAGCGAGATTTATTAAACCATCGTGGGACAATAAGAGGGCAGTCATTCTCATGTTATCTCGCTTCCTCGCCGCGCCAGGGGTAGCAGCTATCGCTGTGCGCTGGTGTAGCTGCTGCTGAGAAAGAAATTGAATAGTTAAAGTATGTACAATTTAAACTGAAATTACATATTTATCCTTACTAAATTAAAGATTTAGGTGAGCAAAAGGGCATTATTGTCTTCTTGATTCTATGTCATAGAGAAATTTTCAATGACATAACAACATGTCAGTTTTTTCCTTTTATTTATTTTTGGCATATAAGTGAACTATCAATTAAACCTTGTCGCTAATGACACCATAGTTGCACATCAAAGTGCTATAAACCAAAAAGGAAGAGCCAATACCAACTCCTTAAAATTATTGCTGAAGTGTGCCTTTAACAGATCAATCGAATCTTATTTTCAAAAAGAGAGTAATGACACAATTTTTTGGCTCTCGTTATTTACGAACTATGAACCATATATTATATATATCTTCTAAAAGGATGAGATTTTAAGAATTTCAAAACGTACCACTTACGTCAAGCAGCGAGTATATCCAATTATTCGAAAACAATGAACCCAACAATTACAAAATTACTCAGAACAAAATGCATCAATGACCTAAAAACGCAAAATAATTCAACGTCCATATTGATCCAACGGTCATTTAACAGTCGGTTACACAACATAATCATGGGGGTGACCTCTTCCTAACCTCCTCACCCCGAATTTAATAAAAGCAAAACAAAAACAATCACTGTACTTTCTCCGTTGTTTTCTAAGTTCGCAAAATCTCTCTCTCTCTCTCTCTCTCTCTCTCTACATCCACACAGACGCGCATTGCTCCGAGTCCTAAACCCTAATTCCCTCCGATCCCGGTCGGAGCCCCCGGCAACCAGACCCAATGATTCGATCCGAGTTGCCTGAATAAGTTCTGTTTGGAGGGGCTGTTTGGAAGCAGGGATTGGTTTGACGAGGACAAAGAGATGTACAAGAACCAGCTGCAGGAGCTGGCGCAGCGGAGCTGCTTCAACCTGCCTTCGTACACGTGCGTCAGGGAAGGTCCGGATCACGCGCCGAGGTTCAAGGCGGCGGTGAACTTCAACGGGGAGACTTACGAGTCCCCGGCGTTCTGCACCACGCTGAGGCAGGCGGAGCATTCGGCGGCCGAGGTCGCGCTCAACGCTCTGGCCAGCCGTGGGCCGTCCAACTCTCTTGCGGCGAGGATACTGGTAAAGTGCTTTGACTTTAGACTGTTTGAACGTTGACTGCTCTGTTGTCTTTGGGATACTTTTGGTTGAAATTTTATTAGCTTTAATTAGTAAGTAGAGGCTTGCATTGGGTTTATTTTATTGGTCCTCTAAATTTCGCAAGTATGATTGAGATTTCAAATATGAAAAAGGTGGAAATGAATAGAGGTTAATTATTTGCAACGCCTTGTATCATCTTATTAGCGCTGAAATTTTATTGAAAAGCATGCTCCGTGCTTAGTTTTCCTAACTGAAAGTGGTAAAACCAAAAAAAAAAAAAAACTTAACAAAAATTAGAAGTGAACGGCTTGTAGATGAAAGGGTTCCACATAGGTTTGGTTGTTCTAGTTGTTAGAACAATTGGCATGACATGTTTTTATTCCAAGATGTTGCTTTTTTATTGTTGAAGTGATAGTACTGGTGTTTACACCTAATGGATATTTGGTCTTGCTTTTATATATATATAAATATGGGAGCTGATCCATTGATGACGCTAGCAAAATAGGAGAAGTTGCTAGCGCGATTTGTGGACGGTCTAGATCTTTTTTTTTTGCGTTGTTTTTAAGTACGTTCGCTACATTATGTAGCGGACAATTTTTTGACAAAAATACCCTCCAGCTCTGTCTGCTACACTATGTACTATGTACCAGACAGAGGCAATACTTTTTTCTGACTTTTTCTCTCTCCTTCTCTGACCACTTTTTCTGACTCTCTTTCTGGCTCTTTCTGACTCTCTCTCTCTCTTTTTCTGACTCTCTCTCTCTGTTCAAAACCTTAGACCACATCCACGAGCAGCTTCACTGGCAGCACCGCCGAGTGCTCATCATTGCCGCCCACCTTCCCATGCTCACCATTACCCGCATTCTCCATCACTACCTCTGCCTTCACCACCTTTCCATCATCAATTTCACTCACTTTCCACACCTTTCTCCATCATCGCCATAGCTACTGCGTTAATAGAAAGAATCAAGATTGGTGGTGGCGGCGTGAAACGGAAGAACCACCACAACCAAGAAACTAACAATGATTTATCCCAGACAGTGTCTCCATCACCCACAACCACCACCACTCTGCCACCGCCACTGAACCCATCACCACCAACATCCGAACCTCCGCATCCCCCAACCACCATGTGACCCTTTGCCGCCCCCAAACCTCTATGCAAGAGAAATCATGAATCTGACCATACGAGAATCTCTAAGTCCAATCAAAATAGAACAAAATCTGGAGAAAAAATTAATGACGCAGCGGTGCCCAATATGCTGAGGCTACAGCGGCGGCGGCGCCGAGGCTACGATTGCAATGTCGAGGCTGCTGTGGTGAACCTTGTCACTCTCTCTCTAAAGGTGCTAGCGATGATGATGGATATGGGGGCTGGGGAGGCGAAGAAGAAGAACATGTAGTTCAGAGGGGGAGAGAGAGAGAGAGAGAGAGAGAGATGAACAAGAGATGGGTTTTTTTTCTCTAAAGAGAGAGAGAGAGTGAGAATTGATGTGGGGTTGGTAGACTGGCAGACTGTCTGTCTTTTATAAAATATGGTTCGCTACATTATGTAGCGGACGATATTTTAGAAAGACACTTGGAGATTAAGGGGTATATTCGTCAAAATATCGTCCGCTACATAATTTAGCGGACGTACTTAAAAACAACGCAAAAAAAGATTTGGACCGTCCACAGATCGTGCGTGGACGGCCAGATCGCGCTAGCAACTTTTCCTATTTTGCTAGCGCTATCAACGGATCAGCTCCCTATATATATATATATATATATATATATATATATATATATATATATATATATATATATATATATATATATATATATATTGGCTGTTGTTGCTCCTTGAGATATGTGACAATTTTCTTGCTTTTTCTTTTTTGGGGTTCGTTTTATAGAAGAGAATCAGATTGATCGTCAGTTTACTTGCTGACAAATCAATCTGACAGGTTTTTTTGAAACAGTAAATATGGCTTTGCGCCTTCTAAATGGTGTGTCATGCTTACAAAACAATACTACCCATTAAACTGATAGGCAATTTAGATGCTGATAAAACTTGTTATATCTGGACTGACTGCCTGTTGCATAATAAAGACAACCTTTAGTATGTACTGCTTAGGTAGTAAATACATCATCTTGTTATGAATCTGCTTAGTGTTGAGCACTCTCTCTCTCTCTCAACCCCAAAGCCTTCTATTCTTGATTCTCACCTGTTTTCATATTTACTTAAAAGAGAAGTCCTTAAGTTGAACTTTTGATTACTCCTTTTTCAATATTAACTAGTAAGTAAGCACTATCAATATTAAGTTAATAGAAAAAAAAAGTGTCATGTGCGCTATACGGAAGAGTTTGGATACGTCTGTCTTCTGCTCATCTTATTGGACACGAGCATGACAATCTACTTCCTTATGTTCCATGTTTCCCTTGCGGCTTGATTGACAAGTCGTGAGACGCAGACTCGTATTTCATTATGCAAAAGTTATAACAATGGCTAGAGTGTTTCTAACTATATTTTCTCCACCCGTACCACCGACCTTTTGATTCAGACTAACAGGATACAGCCATATCTAGTTTGAATCACATCATTGTGCCACCACCCTTACCATCCAACCTAGATGAATTGATCGATGAGTAAACTTTCTTGCCATAAGATGGGGATTCCATTTCCTAGATGCATTGCGTTAATCTTTATATGTGATCCATCAAATTGGGTTTCACTTCTACATAAAGTCTTTGGAGAGTGGAAACCCAGAGACTATAGACTACTGATTTCTAACAAAGTAATCAACTGATGAAGTCTTGGAGAGTGGAACTTAAAGGTTAAAGATGACTGTTGTGAAAAAGATGGAATATTTACCATGGTTTTAGAAAACATCATAACAGTGGATTCGGTATGGGATTTGAGGCCTTTGATACCGTTAAGAGGCCGATATAGCAGTTCTAATGAAATTCACAGTCGTATTGCCTGTTGCGCAACCGTTACGTTGCTAAAGACCGTTACAAATGGTCGTACGACCGTCACAGTGCCATATCAGCCGTTACGGTACCTACCTGAGAACGAACTTCAGTTGCTTTCAAACCTCTTTCTCTTCGATCTATACAACAATACTTTGGATCTGTCTTGAAGAACAGATGTAGAAGAGTTAAAGCCTAAACCATGGAGTCGAGGGTAAAAAACTGATGAAAGGGGCTTTCATGGGATTTCTCTTGCTTTCATCTCTTTCTCCCTTGTTGGCCTTCATGGAGCTCTGGTACACAAGTGAGGTGAGATTTAATGTCGCGGACTATGTTGACGAAAGAATCTTAGGGTAGAAAGTAGAAGCTGGGTATGCTTCTTTCTTTCTTTCTTCCTTTTTTTTTTGTTTTTTTGTTTTTGTTTTCTTCTATGCTCCTTACTATGCCTTCATCGTTATATCTGGCCCCTTAAGCTTTAACTTGGGGCCATTCAAATTTGTGTTAATATAGATGAAGAAAGCCATTACTTATTGGCAGATATACAACCACTATGAAAATTAAATAGGAATTTGAACGAATAATAACATTGTATGGTGATTTGAATTCGTAATGCTATTTATAATCCCCTAAAAGTTCCTCAGTGTAACTTTTGTAAAAGATATGATGGCAGTTGAGTTTTTATGGTTTGCTAGAGTCTAAAAAATTCACAGCTGCGGTAGCCGAATCCCATTCTGTAACACCTGATACTGCCGATACCGTTACACTGCGACCGCATCCTTACGTATCCCAATTCCGCTATGTAACACCATGGTATAGACGGACAAGGGCTTCTTGATTTGAGTTGCTTAGCACTGTGTTCTTTTTTCTTTCTTTTTGGTTCTAATTGTTTCTTTTTTTTTTTTTCTGTATACTTTACGGCAATGTTCTGCTCTCTTTTGGGGGGGGTTTGTTCTTTCAAGCTATTAAAAGCTATCTAATTTCAAGAAAGAAAAAAAATGATTAATAAAGTGTTCAGAGAGAGAGAGAGACCGCGGGGGGGGGGGGGGGGGGTGGCTGGAGAGCGAGAGAGCCCCTCCTGCTCTGTGAGTAGTATATCTCTCTCTCGAAGTACTTGTATGAATACATTGAAGTGCCACCACACGTTTTAGGCTCCAAAAAGGTCATATTTTGTTACCATGTACGGTCTTAGAAGGTTAGCTTCCATATGCTCTAGTGTCCTTGGCATACACACTATGTATGTGTATGAAGATTCCATGTTAATACATGCAAGCAGTAGCTATTATGCGGTTGGAGATGTTTATGCAGAGAGTAAAATTTTTAAATTTTTTGTTTTGTTAACTTTCATAGCCAGCCTGTTTTTGTGAACCATCTTTTGAAATGGACAGGATGAGACAGGAGTCTACAAGAATCTCTTGCAGGAGGTCTCTCAAAGAGTAGGAGCGTCATTGCCGTTATATACAACTTATAGGTCGGGTCTTGGACATCTACCTGTCTTCACCTGCACTGTAGAATTGGCTGGCATTACATTTACTGGGGAACCAGCCAAGAACAAGAAGCAAGCTGAGAAGAATGCAGCCATGGCAGCTTGGTCATCTCTGAAACTATGTAAGTCATCTGGATGTATAAAGGACAAAATTTGGGGAGCATAAATTGTCTTCTTACGGATGCAAAATAGTTTTTAGATGAACGATGATGAACTAGAATGCGGGGATAATATGGTAAATACTGCATATCCAGGTTGGAGATACTTTCCTTGTGTTGCAGGAACAGAAAAACATATTATGAGTTCCTGACTTTCCCCTCGTGTATTTTGACCCTCTCAATTGAACTTTGAACCCATGTGTCTATTGATAACCATATATCTCTTCTACTAAAATTATGACCTAAGTGACCTCCACTCCGTCTGTGATTTCCGATTAAGCATTGCTAGTTTATCGAATTCTCCCACATATGACATCTTTTGCCCCTGAATTTCATTCATCCTTAGCTACTGATTTGGTTTCTATTTTGACAGCACCCCCATTATCTACTAGGTCTTTGTATTTCGGTGTTCATTCTCATCTTCTGTGACTTTTGAATTCTGCCTGTCTTTCAGCCTTTTTTTTGAGAGCTGCGTATTTTTTAGATTTCAAGAAGAAAGAGAAGTCTGTTGGGTGTATCATTTGTGGCCTGCTTGTCTTCGTCTCTGTTCCTATCTCTATCTCTCTTGTGCGGCTAAATTGTTCCACTAGGCCCGCTGAAGCAAGGGCATTGTATAATTTTCAAGTATACGTTTCTGTTGGTGGGAGCATGGTTTTTCATTTTCCATTTTCCATTTTCCATTTCCTATCTAGTAAGAAGGCCAGCATGAGGCTTCATTGCATTTAGTTGCATACATCCTTACGATTAGAAAGAGGCATTATATTAGATTTATGGAAATCCATAGTAAATATTATTGAGCTTGAATCAAATCAGATGCTTTGGTTTTGTTACATGCTGAATAACAAATCAATTCAATTGCTTCGGCTTGGTAAACATAAAATCTGGTCTTTCTGATTAGCCACATTTCTCCAAATACCAATTATCAATAGGGGAAGTTGGATACATGCTTATGCGATTGAGTACTTCTCTATGGCATTCAACCGAAACGCTGTCGTTTTAGTATTATAGTTAAAGCCCAACTTTCTTTTCCTCTCATTCTTTCCATTTTCCTGCCCATAATCTCTCTAATGCCTCAACAAAATTGTCGATCTCCACCCCCCACCCACCCCCAACCTCATCCACCACCTGAACAAGGGTGAGCCGGTCACCTCCACTTTCTCCCCACCTGGTGGCAGTTCGCTCTTCCTCCCCCACCCCCACGTCACCCTGTTCCTTCATCACCTGAATTGCCCCACCCCGCCTACTTCAATTCATTTTCATCTTCATCATCTTTGATTCAGACATCATCTTTGATTCAGATCTGGCCACCATCACTGGTTTCATTAACCATCGGTGCTCATCAGAAGATCAGGAAACAAGGTGGGGTTGGGGGTGGTGCTAGCAGGTAAAGAGGCCGTGGAGTGGCGATGGGTGGTTGCAGGAATAGATGGGTTGGAGTTGGTGGTGATGGGTGGCTGTGGGTGGCGGTGGGCAGTTGCAGATGAAGATGGGTGAAGGTTTTTTGGGTGATTAAGAGGATATATATGGTTTAAGATGGAAAAAATATTAATTGAATAATCATTGAAGTACATCGGTTTGGTCAGTTGCCATAGGTAAGAACTCAATCGCATAGCAACACATCTGATTTGCCCTTATGGATATCACGTATTAACATCTTAGTCTTTCACTTATGACTAAAGAAAAAGAAAAGCTTCTTCATAAATCCTTTTATGGGTATCTGAAATGCTATTTTCTCTGTGCAGTAACGCAGCAATCTGAGAGTTCATCAGAAAAGGTTGGCAATGATGAGCAGGAGCATGTTACCGTTGCACGTGCTCTACAGAAATATCGCCTAAGGGCAAAGATGTCCAATATGGCATTTCCAATCAGATTTCCAATGCCGAAACCGAGACCATCAAATACACAGCCGCCTCCGGCTACAACATCAAAAATACTTCCCCTGATATGCCCAAAGGCAGCTACTCGAAGCAGGCCTGTTGTCACAACAGTAAGCAACAATCCAGTGTGTCCAAGAACAGCTCCTCAAAGCAGACCCATCACCTCAGTAGCAAAAGACATACCCGTATGCTCAAGGACTGGTCATCAAACCCAACTCATTGGTACCCTTCTAAAAGACAGCCTCTTACAAGCATCAGAAAGCCCTATGGTACGACCCCTGAAGTTCCCTGCAGCTGAAGCCACACCCTATATTCCTGTCCGGCATTTTAGGGCCAACTGTGGAATTGCACCCCCAGTGACTATAAGAAATGCTATTCCTGTTTTCTCTGCACCACCACTTCCTCCCCCTAGTCAACCTATACAGGTGAGGAGACCACCTATTTTGGGTGTAGCACCTCCTGTATGCATAAGACAGGCTTTGCCAGTTTATGCTGCTCCATCAGTTCAAGCAAAGGATCGACCAGCTCCATTAGTTCAAGCAATGGGGGCACTGGCTTCTAAGTCTCCTGTCGCCCCACCAGCTCCATCTATTCAAGCGAAAGATCCGCCAACTCCACTACTTGAAGCCAAGGATGCACAGGATTCCAATTCTTCTCTCACCCCACCAAACAGTTCACCATTGCAGCCGACAGAGGACAAGGGGAGTGCAATCCGGGGCAAATTGCCCGAGGCGTCGATGGTTGAGTGTGTGAAAGGGCTAAAGATTTGATATCAGGCAGAGAGGAGATTTTAGATTGCAAAGAACCTTTATTAGGGTTTTGTACCGTCTTTTACCCTATTATGAGTTTTATTTTAGTCTGATTTGCTTGCTAAAGCTTCGATTAGGTTAAAGCTACATGGAGTGGTTATTGAACCTTGAGCAGGTCAGTACCATCAGCGTGGAATGCTTGATAGCAGATGTATGGATTTTCAGAGGATAGTACCGACTGAATTTGAGCATTGTAGAGTATGAAGATAAATCATAATATTGGAGGAATGAGAATGGCAAACTGTGTAGATGAGCAAACCTGTAGTTTCCTCCGTTCCATAGTATGTAGGTGCAGTTGGTTCTTAAAGAAAATATGGGCAATTTTCTCTCCTCCCTTCGTTGGCAGAAAAGGGCTTAAAGCAGGAATTTATTAAGGACTTTGACGAATGACAAGATGGAGATAAGACCTTGGACCTGTAAAATGACACTCGACTTAAAAAACATAAGCTCAAATCTAAGAGCTAGGGCCACAAGAAACTCTCGCAAAACCACCGGATAACGCAAAATCTTGTACCTAAAAAGGTTTGACAAAAACTTCAATCTGCCACAAAGCACCCTAGTCAAAGAGCCAAGGCCGCTTAAATGAAATAATAAGAGCATTTACTTAGGCGAGCTTACAAGAGACTAACATTGAGATCATGTCCACCAAAAGGACTAAGACATGTTACAGCGATCAATTCTATAATACGCGCAAGGCAGGAAGTTACTATACAGAATTTACATGCATCAAAACCAATACCTGCAATATACAGCCAGTAAAGCTACCAGGTAGCACGTGCTATAACACAGATGCTGTCGAGGAAGATTGGTACCATGACCAAAACTAACTAGACTATGTGCACATAAAACACTTTACAGGACATTTGAGTTCAGCACTCAAGCAGAGAAGGCAGTTTCCATTGCTTGAAATACTGAAGCAGTATCGAACCGAAAGTTTCTGAAGCTCCTGCCAGGACCTGTGTTGTCAGATGATTGAGAATCAACTACAGCTTTACTTGATTGACTCTCTGTTATCGCCGAGCTACTCCCTGAAGAACTGGTTTTGGCCTTCCACACACACATTCCTTCACGAAAACATCATAAGTAAAATTTAGGATAACAAATTAAGTGACTTATTCTCCTCTTCCCTATTTTTCTGTTTCTTCACAAAAATCAAAACATGATTGAGAAGGCCAATAAATTAGGTGACTTATTCTCCTCTTTCCTATATTCTCTCTTTCTTCACACAATTCAAAACATGGTTGAGAAGGCCAATCAATTAGCACATCTGTGAAGTATCAGCATTTAGTTTCAAAGCTTCAGTCTTGAAATTTCTCTAGTTTACGATGGGTGACATCAGAAATATTTACACCCAAGCTTCGAAATTCTTTTTGTCTGGGAATTACCCAGACCAGGTTCAAGTTTTGACAACTCAAGTCTCGTCACTTTCTCCTTAGAAGTGGTAGCTAATGTTAATTATGAAATGCAAATTACTACGTTTTCAATTGCCATCGGCATCAGTTGATGGAGATCTACTTGCATTATATAATCACGAACTCTCAGCTGACAGGTCGCTGAAATAGGGTTTTATGCTATAAAGAAGTTAAGAAGAAATTAAAACAAAATGCCAACATCAAAGCTTAACTACAAATTCACAAATCCATCTATATCATCACCAAAAAGGAACTCAACACAGTAGATTCCCGCCAATAAAATTGGGAGAGAAAAAACCTTTTAAGGGTGCCCCATGTTTTCGTGCTACTGGGGACTGATGCACTGAAAGCCATGCTCTTAAAGATCTGCAAAAAGCTCATAATTGTGCATAAATTTGTCGAGTGTAGTAAAAAATTCTCTCAACTTCAAAGGCACAATCGGAACAAACTTACGATAAAAACGGAGAAACCATGTATAGCTTAAGGCCAGTGATCCCACGCGATATTACATCGTTACTATCAGGCAAAAGTTCATCAAGCCGATGCCATGCAATTTCCTGCAATCAGTCATATTAAAGCACATTATCAACATCCATATAGGTATTCTATATTGATCAAAAATTTGATACTTATTGAACCCACACTCCCACTCAGTCATCATTTCAAGCGACAAACTGAGCTATGCTGCCATATTAATTTAGCATCCGTAGGGTATTCCAGATCTATGTTACACGGACTCGGTATGAGTGTCCGAGTAAGATGTGTAGTGTCGGATCATCTATTTCCCAAAATCAAGACACGGGGGCACGGCAAAACATTCCTATCTATTCTTAAATTTTACTTATTCCTTAGTCAAAGTTGTGTTTTGACTTACGCATATCGTTTTAATTTTAACTGAGATCATCTCAAAGCAATAACAAACTAAAAGAAACACTAGAATATAGTGTTCCTAGTGGCATATCCTACGGGATGTCAAACACATATCCCATACCCATGTCCAAGTTTCCAGTGTCCGACACAGGTACTTCACGCATTTTGAGGAGTCCATGTAACATAGTTCCAGATGCATGCTTGCTTTTGTATAAAAGCTTACAATCAAGAACCAGGCTTCTAAAATACAGTGAGCTGCAGAGTCTCCTATATTCTTTCTGCAGAAACTAAAACAGGTAAATGGAGAGGAATAATGCATGATATATCTCAAGTTTAACATCACATCTGAGGAAACCTACGGTATGATATTATGCTGAACAATGACAGGCTACTAACACTATGTGACGATGGTATACTTATGGCTCACAATCATAACTACACTACGCTGGTGTAATAGACAGGACCAACAGCACTTGGCTGATCACTCATCCAAAAATCAGTGATATGGTCTTTTTTTATGCATAAAGATCCTTATGTGTTTCAAAATAAACAAAAGAAGGAATTATGAACAAGATAAACTGGGTCATAAGGTAACAAATGGCCCAAAAGTAAGAGACACCTTCTTGTTAGGTATATCTCATATATCAACTTTGAAAGTAAGGCGTTAATGTCCTCAAAAGCTTAATGCCAGTGTTTCGCCTTCCAAAGGGCCCAGTTAAACAAATATCAACCCTTCAATCCCACTTTCAGGACCTACAGCCACATGAATCTGATTTCATTGTTTCCCCAGGAATTCAAAGGTCAATGAAGGGAATTTCTTTTGATCCATCACTTGTCCGGACCAACAATTACGCCAAAGTAAAAAGCTTAACTAGGCTAGACACCAAGAAGTACGAAAAACAATGTTTATTTTGAACCGAGATTAAGTATGGCTACTAATTTCTGCATCATTAAAAAAAACAAAAAGGGGCAAAGGAGTTGGAGATAATACCTCAGATACCAAAAGGAAATTGGCATTAAGCAAATTACAATATCACATAATCCAAGTAAAATCAAGTACGAAAATGATAAAGAGATGTCAACAACCACATACACTGATCTCCTTTTTGGTTAGTGGAGCAAAGGCAGTATCATCTTTCACACCAGCAACAATGTAAAGTCGCACCCTCTGCTGTCCAAATACCATCTCAATGTGATCATCCTTCTTAAGAAACTTTGAAACATCAAAACCTGTTTCCTCCAGGACCTGCATCCAACAAAAGGAACTTTTATAGGACGAATATGAATGGCTGCAGGAAGGAGGGAGAGAAAGCAGCATGATATGAGAAATAATCTGAGAAAATGGGTCTCTAGCAGCAGGAACCAGCATATCATGTCTTATCTAACAGCTGATGAATGAATAGTAACACCGAAGATATTAGTTTCACGTTCTAGCAGAAGATTCTTTAGATCTATTGTTGCTTCTCATATTACTTGATCATTGCTGTGTTATTACCAAGAAAAACTTCTTTTTCATTTTTTTTTCAGTGAGGGTTCTTTTGGGGGTGGGGGGGATTGTTAGAGATAGGATTGAGAACCTAAAGCCTCCCAGTGGATGTCATGCTATCAGTTTACCACCTCAACAGGCTCTAAAGATGAGATCCAAAATCGTATCCCTAAACTTCTGGAGCATATATTAACTCGACTAACGCTTTGATGCTTGCCCTTCATGGATACAGAGATGTTCGGCATGGTTGCTAAAAGTACATTTGTGACGCAATTGAGGTTGAACAATGCTGCAGGCAGTGGTGGTAGAGACAAGCTTTTGAAAATGATGACATGGTATCTACATTAGTGCAGCATACAGAACATACGATCATGATAATGGTCATTGTTTAACCAAAAGAGCTAAGTGGACTGGCAGCAAGATTGTCATGCCGGTTCTCCCTCTTCTTTTAGCAGCTTAATAATTGATTGCAGCAAGCAAGTCCTATCCTCCAGATTCACCCATTTCCTCCTTATTACAATTAGTGATGAGTCAATCAATATCAGGGTGATTTGAGACAAATGAACTCCAAAAATGGCAGAAAAAGGTCTTCGTTGACAAACTTACCGAGAAAAAAGTAATCTGAACTGGAATTCGGAAATACAATAAACCACCCTTTACTAGAATATGCTCTGAGACTATGCATAGAGCGGGAGAAGGGTTTCAAACGGGTTAACATGGAATTTTATGCATTGGAAGTCTCACGCATATCTTATGACCCATTTGAGATGCTTGCGCTTGGGTTTAATTAATGTTAGGAGTCGTATTTAGGGTTACCTACACAACACCAAATAACTCAAGCTTGGCTCCTGATCCAATAGACTTGCCGGATGGTTAAGTGACTAGAAACAAAAGTAGTTAAGGCATGTTCCTTACGATGCACAAGAACAGAAACTACTAATAGAACAATGCTAAGCACTTAACTTAATGCCTAGGAAAATCTCGCGCATTCAGAACATATATAATCCAGCTCATCGCTGTGACTTACAAATGACATTGAGACAGTCCAAGCAGCGCAGGACAATTACGCTCCCTGAGGGATTGTGGATTCACAAATATCATAGACATTAAGATTTTATGGTTATGATATCAACAATTATCTTTTGGCAATCACATCAAACTTATAAGCCTTGAACAACTATGTGTTCAGCGAGAATAGTTATACGATAATAACACTATTGAGGCAGGAATAATTACCTCTCTGATAGCACATGTATGGTCTTCCTCATCTTTGTTCTTTTTCCCACGCGGAAAACTCCAGCTTGTTCCCTTCCATCCCTTCACTAGTAAGCACTGCAGAACACACATTAAAGAAGGGTCAAAAGCATTACCGTCATTTGCAAAAAATAAAAATACAAAAACTTGATAAGTCTCTATCTGAAGACTAAAGTATATTTTATCTCTTATTCTACATTTTTCTTTCTTTCTTTTTGTGTGCATATATCATTTGCTGTATATACGTAGAAGTAAGAAAATAGAGGCCCTAGTGACAGTGTATATACTCAATATTTTACTCTTCTCGCTAGTAAGAAAACCTATTTCCATTACAACTAACAATACCTCTTACAGTACATGTTAACCTATTACAGGCCGGATTCCATATAAATTTTGAACAAGCACCAATACCAGATCTGGAAATTGCTTCCCAGCAATGCCAATTAAAACCTATTCTTTTTCAGGCACAAGGACACAATTATCAACCAGCATACAATGAAATTGCAAATCTGCACTGAAGGTATAGTCTGACAGATGTACCAAGCTACTTGTAAATGACTCAAGTTCGGCTCAAAACATTGTTTTCCTCAAGCTATTCACTTGGTAGATGAACATAACTCGAGCCCCTCTCATAGAGCTTGTTCAGTAAAGAAGCCAGCCTCGCTGCATCAGCTCAATTAAATTGGAACAAACCAAGACACATTTACATAATGGTAGTTAAGGTTAATACATCTTCCCAAGCATTAAATTTTCATGCACAAGAGAACATACCCGTTCATATGTTTCATCCAAAATGATGGCCCCAGTCACAGGAACTCGAACCTTGTACGAGTGGAAGTCCTTAAAAATGTCTTCTAAATGGCCAACGTAAGGTTTTAAAACATCGCAAGTGTTAAACACTAAGTAAAATTAAGGAAAACAGAAGTAGCCATTAGAAACAGAGGATGAGATCAAAAAAGAGAGAGAGCAATGAGATGATTAATAGAACATAGTGCATGCATGGGAAGGAAACTGACTATATTAGCCTTCTTTACAACAAATGATCTAAGGCTTTTAGTTCGGTACAAAATAGTTTCCAATAAGGTTGTGTGGTGAATTGTTTTCCTGTTGCTCAACAGATGAATAAAGTAAATTTAGCAAGACACTGGCATGCATCTATCCAAAGCAAACTTCAAAGGTAACAAGGAGAACAGGTTCCCCTTGCATTATATAAACAATATCTTTTATTGAAGTTTGACATGGGAAAGGATACTTAATGAAGTAAATTCTTTCAAAGTAAATGACTTCAGCGATGGGTTCTTCTCCACTGAGTTGTCTTCGTAGAACCAATGTGCATACTCGACGAGAAAGAGGAGCCTCTCAAATGATTGGTGGTCTTCTTTTGGCACGTTGAGTAAAAATCGACTAAATCAAAACAAAAGAAACCAGCAGATGGAGAAAAATAATCAGATTAAAGCCATGTAATCCACCGTGTTAATCGATAAAAAGCAGTTCTCAAGGCATTAATCATAAGCAAACAACTGAAAACCAAGGTAGCACATGAACAAAATTATTCTTAGTTGTTTAATTGCTTGAGACGTATAAACGGGGAATAAGGAGCATAAAGTGATAGACGGCAATCAGCTTTTATTTGTATAACAAAACAAACCACCCTTGTATAGCAATTCAACTATTACTGCAACAAACTGGAGAAGCTCCTCGTTTCTTGATGCAGTGTAAGCCACAACCTGAAGATAATTGTCTAGTAGACAACTAAATCTTAAGTATTAACTATGGATTCTAAGAATAGAACTGTCTCAAAATTGGGTACCAGATACTGAAAATCAGAATAATTTTTCCCCACCCACCAATCTCCTCAAATTACAGAAGCCAATTCTAGTAATTCTAGACAAAAGCCGAATAAATTAGGACAAAAATTGTAAATTTTCTGCACAACAAACTTCGCACACTTGGCCACCTACAATAACGGTTATATATGTGAGACAAAGATCCATACTTTCAAAATAAATACTCCATCTATTTATTAATCTTGTCACCTATTACAAATCCCAAGAACGGAATTTAAACATGCATACATTTCTTTTACCTAAAACTAGTTTGACTTGTCAAGCATCACTTATTTGCTATATAAGAAGTTCGATTCAACTTTTCAGTGCTCCAACTTCACCCTAAAAACTTGATAAAAGTCAAAAGGAAGGACAATGACGAGACATACGGAGTACAATCGTTACATCTACAACAGCAAAGCAATGAACAGCCTTAAGACTAATAAATTTTATCGTCAATGCCGCGCACAGCAAACCGTGATCAGGTGTCTCTAGCAAACTTCTATACAGAAACAAAAGGGCATAACCGTATATATTGTCCACAGACACACACACGCGCGCGCGCGCGCGAGGACCTGCAAAGATCGTCGAGGAGTTCCTGAGGAGGTAGGCCGTTCTTGGACGGAGCGCTAGAAGTTCGATGTATCCCCGTCATTTTCTGCTTCTTCCACTCCGGTTCTTCGATTGAAAACCCTAATTTCGCCTGAACTGTTTCGGGGAGTTGAAAAGTGCACTACACTTGGAAGGAATTGCAGTCCGGATGGGTCAAACAGAGAAGGAGCTCTTTGCTTTTCAACTTCGTTCTAGTTTATTTATATAGAAGAACGACAAAGGAGCCCCCCCGCTGAAGCTCCCATCTAGATTCTAGGGATTTGCGAGTCTCATTCGCGAAATGATGAGAGCCCCCCCCCCCCCCCCCCCCCCCCCTAATGGATTTTGTGGACCGGGTTGACCCGACGGTTCACAAAAGTGAGTTCGATTCCGTCCCGTTCAAACCAAGTATAATGTCCAATTAGCTTTAATATTTCACAGATAAATTGGCACATTTTATTCACTATAAGAATGTCCTGCGTCTGGTAACAATTCATGATAACTCAGTCCGCCAACTATTTCACTCGACGGATAAGCCCCCTTCGGATCATTAAATCCGAATATTGTAACACCTCAATTGATATACAATTAGAAATGGGATGAAAACACGCACATGCTTCTTGTCATGTGTCTCGTATATGCATACTTTTGTACAAAAATGGTTAGCTTATGGGGTGTTAATTATTAGGTTTTGCAGCTCATTCCTTACTCAATAGATCATGAGCATGCCATAGTGTGCTTGGTTGGTTGGTTGGTTGGCAATTTGTGCATGTGATGGGGATTGGCGAGGACTTTGGAGCTGTTGTGCTTTTGTCGCTACAATTCGTTCAGTTGTAATACTACATTGTAAGGCATATGGTTTAGTACTTTAGTTGCTTCAAATATTTACTACATAATAATAATAATTGTGTTTGATGGATTAGGCCTGACGGTTTCAAGCGATGCAGCTAGATTTAGTCTGTAGCGGAACACAATCAACTGTGGTCTTGTGTTGTGATAGATAGTGACTACGTGATTACCACATTTATTTTCCAAATTGTAAGAACTCGTTCATACAGTTTTCTAGCAATGCGTAACAAAGTTAAGATACAACAAAAAAATTCTCTGTTGACAACGTTTGGTTACTAACACGTCAACTTAGAAACATAATTGCTAAAATATGTGAATTGAAAACAATTTTATACCTTGGTGTGGATTCAAGGTTTGTGGATTCAAGATTGTGCTTGGTGTAGAGATATCACTAAGTGTTGTAAGGGTTTTAATCTTGATCCGAAAGAAGATTGTTACTAGTGGATTCTAGTAATCTTGTAACAGACTTCCTTGAAGAGGTGAATGTAGGCTTGAGGGTAGTTCAAGCCGAACCATTTAAATCTCCTTGTTAAGTATCTCTAACTCAATCTCTTTACTTATTTCTCTATAATTGTTTGAGATTGTGTAGTTAGCATCTTAATTAAAATATTACTTGGTTTGATTGAGATTTATGATTGTGTTTAGTTTAAATTCTCCATTAATTTTTCAAAAATTCTATTCACGCCCCTCTGGGGTTGTTTTATTGGTTTCAATAATTATATAAGATTACATTAGGGGAAAGTAGGGAATGACCCCCTCTACTTTACACGTTGTGCGATTTGCTCCCCTCCACTTCAAAGTTAAGCACTAAACCCCCCCACAGTTACAGAAAATGGGCACCTTAGACGGATCCGTTATGAATAGCGTGAAATGACCAAAATACCATTATTTCTTTATTAGCTAATGACCCCCTGTACTATGCATGGTGTGCAATTTTCCCGCCTCAAATTTAAATTACAATTTTTGCCCATGACCCTCCTCCTCTGGTCAACCCCGCTACAATTGGTGATTCACTGAGCACAACCACTTCACTGAACACAACCACTAGTCTTTTTCTCCGACCACCAGGGAGTTAAAAAAAAAAAAAGGAACCGCGATTGCCGTTAGGATTAACAACGAATTTGCAAATTAAGCTTTTGAAATCCTAAAATTAGAGGATTTGAAACCCTGATTTAAAAATTAGGGTTCAAAACCTTAATTTTCAAATTAGGGTTTCAAAACCCTAATTTGAAAATTAGGGTTTCTCTTCTCCTTCTCCAGATCTGACCCCGCCGCCGGCAGCCCAAGCGGCATCCTCACCCCACGCCGCCGGCAGCCTCTCTCGGCCCACCATCCAGCAGACTCGCCCCGCCCCACCCCACCACGCCGGCAAGCCCCTTGGCAAACCCACCCCACCACGCCGACAAGCCCTCTGGCAAACCCACACTACCGATTTCAATTCAATTCCATTTCAATTCAATTCAAATTTTCATCAATGCCGTGGAAGGGGAAGGCGAAGGGGAAGGGGAAGGGGAAGGGGGAGGGCGGTCGCGGCGACGGGGAAGGGGAAGGGGAAGGGCGGTCGCTGCGACGGGGCCTTGGGAAGGGGGGGCTGTCGCGGCGACGGGGAAGGGGAAGGGCGGTCGCTGCGACGGGGCCTTGCGAAGGGGGAGGGCGGTCGCGGCGACGGGGAAGGGGAAGGGCGGTCGCTGCGACGGGGAAGGGGAAGGGGGAGGGTGGTGCGGCGACAGAGAAGAGGGAGGCAGACGGGGAAATGAAGGGGTGCGATGGTCGGGTGGTCGGGGGAGTTGACAGAATTGGGTTGGGGGGATAGGGGGGTTGGGTGGCGGGGGGGTGGGGGGTGGGGTGGTTAGAATTAGGGTTTTTTTTTTTCTGATTTTTTTTTCTAAAAAGAGACAAGGGGCAAAAATGTCATTTATAAAAAGAAATGGTTAGTCAGCGCGCGTGTTGACCACGCGCTGTTATATTTAACGGTTTCCGTCTAAGGTGCCCATTTTCTGTAACTGTGGGGGGGTTTAGTGCTTAACTTTAAAGTGGAGGGGGGCAAATCGCACAACGTGTAAAGTAGAGGGGGTCATTCCCTACTTTCCCCATTACATTATAAAACTGAGTACAATGAGGCGTTATATAGGTATGAAAAAAATATCCTACCAAAAACAAAAAAGAGAATCCTATATAAGTTAAGAGAACTTTATAATATTCTAGACATAGACAATAGAGAAAAGGTAATTGTCCTATTAATATATATATAATCTAACAAAATTAATCACATTGTACGTGAGGCAAATGCAAGGGCCGATAACCTCGCAAAAGAAGGCCAAAAAAATTTCTCTTTCTTTGAGACCCATATATACCCTCTCTTATATTTCCTTTTTTATTTTAAAACTCCACCCCCATTTCTTTCCATCTCATACCTCAGCCAAGGAACAAGATCATACGGGTTTATAAATAAACTCTTGTGATGATGAGATGCAGAAGTGTGGTGAAGGTGGTGGTGGATTATGGGATCGATCATGGAAGTTGTTTGGTTATTAGTGTGGTGGTGGAGGTGGTGGTTAGCCATGAGTATCGTGGTTGTAGGTAGTTTGTATGATGGTGAAGGTCTGTGTTTGGGAATGGTGAGAACAGTTGTGTTGTGGCAAGTGATTGTGGTGTAAGTGGCAGTGCATTGTGGGCATGTGGGTGGAGGCAGTGGTGCGTTGTGAGCACGGTGGTAAAGCTGGCGGCGGATTGTGTAAACAGTGGGGTAGGTAGTACAAATAAGCGTTTCATAAACAGATTTCACGACTTGTGCTAAGAGGGATACCAGATTCGATTTACAAATAGAGATTAGAATTGGGATGACAACTAAGAAATGGACTTTTTATAAATATATGAGGCGATCATCGCATAGTATCTAAGACACGAAAGAAAGAGTCAATCTGTCACCTTCTTGCTGGCATCAGGGCAATAGAAACTGGGGTGGTAGTCAAGAACTACTTTGAGTTTTTTCAATCTCCATCAAACTCTTAAACAATTTAGTCCAATTTTCCCATAGTCAAGGTTTCATCCTTTTAGATGGAATTTTAATTTGAATGTGCAACGTATTTATGTGACGAGAAAAGAGAGGAGGAGAAAGCTATTAGATGATTGATACACACACACACACATACATATAGAGGGGGGGGGGGGGGGAACTTGCAACTGTGACAACGTCTCACTAACCTCCACTATTACGGGTGGTTGGTGACAGAGAACGTTATGGGCATAATTTAGAAAGAATAGGTGTGCATTTCAGGCATTTGGTAGTAATCCCTTCTCTTGGGGGTGGTAAGTCGAGATGTTTTCTTTTTGAAAGAAGATAGAATTTGACAATTTTATCTAACAACATGGACGATCCTAGATCAGTTGAGAAAAAAGAGGCTTTTCTCGGTATTAACCGTGGATAAACCCTCTTTATATATATGAACATTTATGTATAGTGTGCTTATACATTAAGTACAAGTATTCTAAGAGGCCATTTGGAATTGATTCTTAAAAGTAAAATTTGATTAAATCATAATCAGTTTCTAAAATCAGCTTTAATCTATTTCAAGCATAATAAATTAAAAGGTGTTGAAGGTATTTGGGTAAAAAGGGATTAAAGTAAGTTTAGGGTGGCAAAATTGTCATATAGTGTTTTAAATTGAAATTAAGCATTTAATGTCTTTTTAAAAGTAAGGATATTTTGATAAATCTCTTGGTCAAACCTGATTCTGCAAAACTGATTAAATCTTAATATAAGAAAATTAGAATTATGGATTTAATTAGTTTTGAGCACATTGAAACATATTTAATCAGTTTACTTTTTTTTGTCAAACACTTCAAAACAGATTTAATCTAAATTTAATCAGATTTGACCAATCTAGAATCAATTCCAAATACAATCTAATAATATTTTCTTATAATCGGTAGCTTATAATTTACCATAGGCTATGATAGATTGCAACATTTACCGATTTGCATTTTAGAGGAAAATAGAACTTTCACTTCCCTCCATTTCATTTTCACCGGCTCTTGTTCTGGTGGGATCTTTGAAAGTTTTCTAGCAATGCCACATGGCTTTTCTAGATCCTCGTTCTTGCGTCTTCCCATCGATAAATAGAGCTCTCAATGCAATCATTTCGTCAAGTTTCTTTAAAGCTTGAGAGGGCACCAGTAGGGTGGAACTTTTGCTTGAAATTTTTTTTGTGGTTCTTCTATTAGGGCTGTACATGAACCGAGTCGTTCACGAACGGCTTGTGGTTCGTTCTCCACAAGACTCGTTCACGTTCGTTCGTATGATATACAAAGTGAACATGAACAAGTTTTTAGGACTTGTTTATTAAACGAGCCGAACATGAACACTCCAAAATGTTAACAAACGTGTTCGTGAACAACTCGTCTATATAATAAATTAATTATAATATATTTAAAAAATTAATATTTACATAAACACATAAATTAAAACTTTAACGTTGGAGGCCAGGCCTTTAAGTCAGCCCAAAACCCAAGCCCACTTACAAAGATAGAGCCAATCCCTAGATAATTCAATCTACGAAGCCCAAAAAACCTTAACTATATAAACTAACCTAAACCTAAACATCACAAAATAAATCATACAGTCGCACTCTCTCCGTCTCTTACCTCGTCATGCGCGAGCGTACATACACACACACACACACAGAGATCGCACATAGCCCATTTCTCTCTCTCTCTCTCTCTCTCTCTCTCTCTCTCTCTCTCTCTCTCTCAGACGGACATCACGTCGCCTCTCTTCGCCGTCGTCATCTCTGCGTCGCCGAATTCAACCTATAAAGCCGCAAGTCTCACTGCAAAGCCGTCGCCTGCAAAGCCAAGTCTCCAATCTGCAAAGCCATTGCCTGCAAAGCCAAGGGCTCAACCTCTAATGCATCAACTTGTAGTCTATCGCCAATTGATCAGATTTATTTTTCATTGTTTTTATTCTACATACCTCCTTGTATCTTCCATGACTTGTTTTTTTATTAATTATACCTTGATTGCTCGAACAATTTGAGCATTTTAAGGAAATTTAGGGATTTGATTGAAACTTGAACACGAATACGAGTCGAGTTTCCGAACTCGGGTTCGGCTCGTATTGTTAAACGAGTTGAGCGAGCCGAGCCCGAATCTTACCGTCACGAACTCGAGCCGAGTTCTAACACTGACATTTTGGCACTTAATGAACTCGAGCAGAGCTCGAACATACTAAAACTTAAACGAACCAAGTTCGAACACACCCATGTTCGGCTCGAACTCGGTTCGTATACAGCCCCTACTTCTATATTGTGTATATTTACATGACATATAGGTATAATGAAGAAGAAAAATAAAAAAAATGAACAAATCCTTAAAATTTTATTGACAAAACCTGCAAGAATCGGCTCGGCACTATCTTAAGAGATTGCTGGAACTCATTTGAAGTATGTTTGATAACACAACTAAGCACTTAAAACTTATAATTTTCAATGATTTTTAGTTAATTGCTTTTAATAATGCGTAACTTTGTATCACTTAAAAATATTAAATCTTGTAAAAAACAGACAGAAATTTTAAGCCAGAATAAATTACTTAACTTCACTAGAGATGGTCAAGTGTTATTGAGCAAATTTTGATGTAAATGAATAATTACCATCATTATGTGATATAGTCAATTTGCTGGCACCACCTCACTACACTGGAGCGACCACCACAACTACTATGTTCCTTTTGCCGTCACTTCCACAACTACCATGATCTAGCTGCTGCCATTCTCGCCACCATGCCACTATGGCCACCATCACCACCATTAGGACATTGCTACTTCCATCACACCACCGTTGCCACCGCCACTTCCAAGTCCGCCAGAACTATCTCCATATTCACCACACTACAACCGCTACCATGACAATCATGTCGATGTCAATGGCCACCAAAACAATTATTAACGTCATATCTTCATGAACCGCCACCACCACAACAACTAACATGGTTTTTCTTAATAAAAACATATATACTACACTTATAAATGAATTTTTTTCGTAAAATGGATAAATTTATAAAATAGAATAATTTTCTGATTTCTATTTCTGATTTACCAAATGAGTTAACTTCTTTTTCAGTGTTAAGAGTTCAGCTACTTAAAGTTTTCAATTTTACAAATTTAGTGCTCGAGACTTGAGTTTTCAAACAGCTCCTTAATATCCAATGACTTTATCAGGGGCCAAAAGATCTGGTGATTAATAGTTGTTAAGTATTTGAAGTCCAAATATTTTTTGAGTTTTTCCAATGGTTCTAATAGCCATTTTTTTGAAGAGATATGACTCCTCATTAAAGCGGCCTAAGCACCAATTCGTGGGCTAAATAAATGAAGCTTCATTTTAAAGTAACTGAAAACCCAAAAACATTTCTTCTTCTTTCTCTAGATATGTTTGAATTTCTTCCTACGTGCTTTTATGTTAAATTCCTAAGTGAGTTCAACGGCGTGAGAGAATTATTGAAGTTCAATAAGAGTAACTCGATACTTCTTAACAATATTTCTTTAGTGTCACCAAATAAAAGCCACTAGAAACATTTAACGATTATGAATTGTCATTTTATGAGAGTCGAAAGAAGATTCCTTGAACCCGGATAGCAGTCAAAATTGTTTCTTGTTTTGAAGCCTCAGACAGACCGGTGACAACAGAAACTCGACCATGCATAATTCTACCCGTTAAGCACCTCAACCAACGCTTCTTTCCCTTTCTGAATAAGCATTAACTATAAGAGAAAAAAAATGCCAGCTCAGACATATTCGCTTTACGAATTTTAACCCTACAAAGATATCTTCTTTATTTAGAAAGGATTGTTCTGTTCAATCCAAGATGATAGTACAAGCCCTCAAATTGAAGTTTTCCAAATTTAAGCATCCTCTTCTTTCTCGTTCAAATCTCACCGGAATTGGGCCTGCCAAGAGAAGAATCAGACACCATCTGATTCTTTTATTTTGCCAACTCAAAACTTGTATGTGCAAGTTTGAGAACATGCTCTTTTTCTTTGATTGTTGGTTTTGCATTCGAAGTTAGCAGCAGAAAAGTTGTTGGTTTTGCATTTGAAGTTGTTGGATATGCAACACAACAACATGACAAGGTTTTACACCTTACAAGTAGAAAATATTGTGTCGTCTCGACTATTTAAGAACGTTTGATAAATTGTAAAATAATCCTTTGAGTCTCTTAGTGTCGTTCTATTAGTGTTTTTAAATGATCCGTTACAATGCAATATTTCCTTATATCATAGCAGATATGTAATTTGTTACGAAATCGCTTTAAATAAATATGTATTGAACATGATAACCAAACAAGAAACACAAGAAATATGAGAGAACTCAAATCCACTTTGCACAAGTCAGATTTACAACACTCCCTCACGTGTATCTCTCAACTGTTTTCCTACTAAAGAAGGATTCTTCTCTCTTGGCCTACTCAAAGAAAGACTCCCATCTCTTCTTTGCCTATTCAAAGGACTCTTCTCTTTTGACCTACCCAAAGAAGGACTCTTCTCTCTTACCTACTCAAAGAAGGACTTATCTCTTAGCCTACCCAAAGAATGACTATTTTCTCTTGGTCTACTCAAAGAAGGACTCTTCTCTCTTGGCCTACCCAAAGAAGGACTCTTCTTTCTTTTGTTTCCTACTCAAAGAAAGACTCTTATTTCTTACCCATAAACACAATACAAGACACCTTACTTATAATTGGAGAAAGCAGTGATCTTCTCTCTCTAAGCAATGTGGGACAAGATGTCTTATATACTAAGGGCCAAGTTGCAACCTTCTTTGAATAACCGATGTGAGACATAAATACAAGACATATATCAACAATCTCCACCTTAGCTTGTATTAACAAACCACTCAATGAGAAAAGTGAAATATGCCTTCAGTACCTTCTTTATGTACTCCACCTTGCATCCCCTTTAAAGGTAGGAATGCACTCCACCTTGAACTCAGCAAGAAAGAAGATGAATCAAGTTCAAGCACTCTGTCGTGATTGTCTTTGTGAGCATATCAACTGCGTTGGTCCTCGGCTCCATCTGCCACTCAACATAGCATAGCGTCAATCCCTCGTCTAGCTGTAACACAGTAATCCCCTTACGTGCATTAGCCCCATTCTTGGACACCAACGGGATCATCCATTCTGATTGGCCTTCTTTACCCGCCATCATCATCACCATGCAATATGGATTGAGCGTAGCGCTCAACTTCTCCATGAAGTCCATCCCAAGCACCACCCCAAGCTCATCCATGTCGATGATGTTGAAGTCGGCCTTCCATGTGCATCCGCCGGTCCTCAAATCGACGTTCTTAATGACTTCCTTGTGCGGGCAATACCTCCCGCAATGCGGACCTGCACCGTAGAAGCATCCTCCTCTAGGCCCCCCATGAGCCTTGTAGTCACGAGAGTCACCCTGCTTGCTACTTTCCTCATGCTTCTTCTCCCTTTTGTAATGGCTGCGATGTCCCTCGTCCTCACTCCGCTCATTTTCGATTGCCTTAGGCGAGCAACTCTTCGACCTACCGTCTCCCCCATCTTTGGCACGCTCGTGCCTTGGAGATCTCGGCCTCTCACGTTGCTTGAAGTCTCCCAACCTCTCGACAATTGCAAAGGCGGAAGCCAAGTCATGAGGTTCCCTTCGCTGCAACTCTGTGGCAACCCAATACTGTAACCTGTCAACGAAGAAGCATAGTCGCTGCCTCTCGGACATCTCTGGTATTTCGAGCATCTTAGCCGAGTACTCCTTCACATACTCGCGGATGCTCCCCTTCTTCCTCAGCCATTGAAGGTTGATCATCGCTATATCTACGACACTTTCCGGATAGAACTGCCTTTTAAGTTCATGCTTGAACTTCTCCCACGTTTTAACGTCGCACCCATCTGTATAGCGGCCCCTCCATCGTAAGGCAGCTGTATCGTTAAGGTACATGACCATCGTCTGGACCTTCTTTTTCTCGTCGTCGATGGCTTCAAAGTATCGCTCCAACTACCAAAAGAGGTTATCCACCTGCCTCGCCTCTCTTGTTCCATCGTAGGATCTCGACTCCGGCATTTTCTTTCCCCTTGGTTGCATCGCAATACACCCCTGCCTCGTAACTCTTGTAAGCTTCTTCTTACAAACAGCTAGTTCTTCTTAGAGTTTCGCGACTTGTCCCTTGAGGACCTTGTGCTGTTGCACCTCCCATTTGGTGAAATGAGCGACCCTCTCCTCAATCAAGTCATCTAGCTCCTCCGCGAACACATTGACTTTCCGTTCCAGCACAGTTAATCGATTGTCTACCTCCAAGTCATCTAATCTATTACAGATTAGCTCCACTTGACTTGCGACAGTCCGCTACACCTTCTCTTCCTCATCGATGTCAAGGGCTTTAAAGTACCGATCCAAGTGCCAAAAGAAGTTATCCACCTGCCTTGCCTCTCTCGCTCCATAGTACGATCTCGGCTTCGGCATTTTCTTTCTCCTTGGCTGCACAGCGATACGCCCCTGCCTCGTAGCTCTTGTAAGCTCCCTCTTACAAATAGCTAGTTCTTCTTGGAGTTCCATGACTTGTCCCTTGAGGTCCTTGTGCCGTTGCATCTCCAACTTGGTGAAATGGGCGACCCTTCCTCGATCAAGTCATCTAGCTCCTCCGCGAACACATCGACTTTCCGTTCCAGCACAGTTAATCGACTGTCTACCTCCAAGTCATCTAATCTATTGAAGATTAGTTCCACCTGACTTGCTACAGTCTGCTGCAAGTGCTCTCCAAGTGCCTCGAGCTCGCTCCTCATGCAGGCATCCCCTGTCGCACTGCTCAAATCCTTTACCGTGCTCTGCCATATGCCAAAATTTATCTTCCCATCGAATTGTCACAGGCATACTTCATGGTCGTGTTGTCTACATATTTATCCTCTCAGATTAATTTCAATTGAGCCCAAAAAATAAACCTGGAAGCTCTGATACCACTTGTTACCAAATCGCTCTAGATAAATATGTATAAAACACAATAACCTAATAAGAAAACACAAGAAATATGAAAGAACTCAAATCTACTTTTCGCAAGTCAGATTTACAACGGTCCCTCACGTGTATCTCTTAACTGTTTTCTTTGCCTACCCAAAGAAAGACTATCCTCTCTTTCCTATTCAGAGAATGACTCTTCTATCTTGGCCTACTCAAAGAAGATCTCTCATCTTTTGTTTCCTACTCAAAGGACTCTTCTTTCTTGTCCATAAACACAATACAAGACACCTTACTTATACTTGGAGAAAGCAGTGATCTTCTCTCTCAAAGCAATGTGGGACAAGATGTCTTATATACTAGGGGTCAAATTGCAACCTTCTTTGAATAACTGATGTGGAACATAAATACAAGACATATATCAACATAATTAGGTAAACTCTCCATGGTGATCAGTAATTAGGCGCGAGGTGGCCTGAGGGCATTTTAGTTGGTCGCGTACTCCTCAGACGAATACCAATTCAACTGCTGTAAAACTGCTAAGGGACACATTACTGCACCCAAGCATTTTTTGGTTTCATTCTCAGTGTTGTTGTAATCATGGTGGTGTTTACTTGGTGGAAAGTTTTAGGATCAACCCAAACACACAACCTCCGCCAGGGGCCCGCCTAAATTGCCACAGAGTCCTGCCAGTGAGTGAATGTGCAGAAAAAAATAGCTTTAACTATTCTTGTAACTTAGTTAGCATATTAATAAAATCATTCTCCTGATTAACCAAAAAAATAGCTTCATTATCATAAAACAACGGACTCTTTCTTCTATCCTTTGCTAATTTGACCAACGGTAGCACCAAATGCCACCAACCGTCAACCCTATCATAACTTGTTATGGAACAAAGAAAAATGGATGATAATGAAATTGAGAACTTTCTTCTACTGAGATGGATATAACCAGTGTCCTCCAAAAGACGTGCTAGATGGCAAATACGCACTCAACTGTAAGCTCTACTTTCAAAATCTGTTGTCCAGTCTGGCCAGCTTTGTAAATCAGTTGCATCAACCAAAAACATCCTGTCATCACAAGTCCACTAGTAAACAGTAGAATGGCAGTAGAGAGTAGTGGATTCCAAGTTTCCTTGTAAATTCAAGGAGCCTTTGGTGTTACTTCTTGCTCGATTATCTGGAATCACTAAGGTGTATACCCAAGTGCTACTCTTAGGCAATTTACTTCTGTGGCGCTTAGGGTACTCCTAGAGGGTCTCAAAAGGTGAGGTCAATCCTTAGAATATGCCCTGCGAACAAAGCGTCCTTGCTTCTATTCTAGTTCTTTTCTTAGTGCCAAGGTTTAAGCTCATCCCTGCTAGTACAATATCTAGCCCACCATAATTTTGTGCGTCAAACAGAACAAGCACAAGACAAGCACGATGGAACTTTTCTACCAGCCCATGTACATATGCAGTACATGCATACACATGAGAGCATACACGCCCATATTCCCTATGCTGCCTTATTAGTAATCATAATAATGAGGTTTGCCAAAGAAAATCTGCAATGCTTGGAAAGATACCATAAGGTTCAAGAGTAGAACATATGAGACATGAGTGTCATCGAATAAGTCTCCATGCCTGATGCACAACTTCATCATCTACATATGGGCGCAGAGACCACATCAGGCAGTAGCTCTCCAGTTCTCCAGATGATGACTTGAGATTAAGAGAAGAAACAATCTTCTCCTGCAATAATGCATAGCCATGTCAAACCTCCACAATTGTTAACTATAGGAGAGCAACTCAATGCTTCTAGATTTGAAGGAGTATGACTGACATTTTCTGATACTTGAATATAGGTGAAAATGAGACGTTTTAACTTTCTTGACCCCTGAAATGGGAGCAGCAAAGGAGGGGGGAGAGCTTAAATTACCTGCATCGTATAGTCTTGCTTCACCAAACTGTATAAAATAGCCATCATGGCAGCATAATCAGCAACTTCAAATTTCTGAGGATCAAAAGTTGCCTAAAGAGAATAAGCAGTATGAGGTTTTAGTCGCATGAATGATTTGTTGGAACCATTATTGACAAAGGTTTAAACTTTTCTGTTTGTCGTATTAAACTAAATTTGACTTAAGCAGTACACAGCTATGTTTTAGCTAGCAATTTCCTTGTTTTCAACTTTGTATTTTCTGGAAGATGAGATAATACTTTCCAGGAAAAGATTAAAACAAATATTGACTTTGTTAGCAACAGTTTCAAAACAGTGAAGGCATGCCGTTTACTGAAAATGCTCTCATGTTGCTCGACACAATCTTCCAACACGTCCACAGTTGGTCCATGCAGAATAGTGAGATTGCTGAATAGTAGATAGGGTTACCAATGGAATGGAGGAAAAAGTTAAGATGGTGCTTCAAAAACGAGAAGTGAAATGCAAACAAACATATTTCTTCCGAAAAGATGAAAATGTAAACAACATTAACTCTAACCAAGCATAGCCGAATCATAATTTCAATTGGACAATGTCAGGACAAGAAAATTCTCCCTCCTCCCACATCTGAATAAGACCTCTGAAGACTAAGCATGCATAGACCCAGTCACGTGCCATGAAGTCTTACTTTCTTCTTCAGGACTGTTGCATGTGAATGTGATCAACTCAAGAACCTTAGCAATTTATCAAAAAAATCTTCTGTTGGTTACAGGTTTTTTGTTTAAAATCCTGGCAATGTGTCAATGCTAGAGCAATACTAATGAGCAGTCAAGATAAACCTCCACCTTATAAGAATTTTTCTTCTCTCACCAGAAAAAACCACATTCAAAACAAAAGACGATAACAAGAATTCATGCTAATCCTAAGAACTTCATCGAACCCACGGAGGCCTGAACGAATCTAATGAACAGAACCATAAATGTTATCTACTTGACCATCATTAAGTAAGACGCAAAAATTAATTCAGAGGAATATAGTTCATTTCACTCACGTAAAAACACACAGAAAAACCCACACTCCCGAGGTACAAAGAAAGAAAAACAGCTACCTTATCAGAAGTAGCTGCTGGTGTATCTAATTCATGGCTATTATCTTTATGCCAAATTTCATTTGCAGACTCCATTGCACCTCTTGCATCCTCCACAAGGCATTCAAGTTCGTTCACTACACATTTGGCTGCAACCCACTAAAATTAGTCAAATAAACAGTTCCAAGCCCATGCATACTGCAAATTTTTGAAGAGGGGGTTAGGGTGTCAAAAACCACAAGTATAAGAAGAACTACCTTGCAGCCCATGATAGATATGGATAGACAAAAAAAACTTCTAAAATAAGTGTCATTTCTCAGGGTCTCAGTTTGATATATTAAACACCAACAAATAATAGCAGTAAGTATCGGAGTGGAATATACCTTTGCTAATGTTGTTCAGCAGTCCAAGTTGGCATGTATGCACTTCTGAATTCACATCCCAAGTCATGGAAGGTAAAAGAATTCCAGTAAGACAATTACGGATAATGAGGAGCAAATTGAGCACGTGGTACTACAGATAAACGTCCATCCGACATAAATCAGTGCAATGCCAACAAGAGACCAATACAAGGTTCCAATATTGGAACTGAATTGGATCAATCATAGATAAATGATCTGCTGTTTAAGTTTATTGTTGAGACATAAAGACAAAATTGTCCCTCAGGTACTTTTTTTTGCTCAATCTTTTAAAATCAAACAACAGAACTAAAGACCACTTACACTTGTTTGTTGCTTTTATGATGTCATGAGTGTTTACACATCCGGCTTCGACGTAGGATAAAACTCTCTTGGTCTCGTTAGATTTAATAATGTACTCAACCAGTTCAGATGCCTTGTCAATAGGAGGCCGTCGAAGAAACTCTAGAAGAAAAACAGGGGAATCAAGCTTACTGAGAGAGGAGCAAATACTTCAATCCACTTAGCTGTAAATAAAACGTGAGAAGATTCAAAGAACATTCACCAAGCCCTTCCTGAAAGCCAACAAGTAGCTTATTGCCCACAGCCCCTAGCTCCTCAAAATTTGTAAATCTACAATGAAGGATGCAATTTAGCTGATATACTCCTAAAAAAAGACAAGCACATTAACGGGAATGAGGAAACAGATAATTTTTAATTCTTAGAGCTAACATGCACAAGGAATGTCAAGATTGTGCCTTCTTGCTCAAGCCTGTGGAACTTAGGGTTGACTTGAGTTATAACAGGCAAAGCAATCCTTTCCATTTACCTTCTAACACCACGGTGAACCTAATTGCCTAAATGAGTGTTAGAATGCTCCTCATTCTTCCAAGTATGTATTGAACTTAGATTATTAACATCATTGTAGAACCTTATATTAAATATACGGACTGAGACAAGTAATTGATCAAATTTACTTCACTTTCTTGGTTGGCAGGTGTACTGCCAACACTGTCTTACAAGAAATTTCAAAACTATGGGGATTCAACTAAAAAATATCCCTTGAAAACTAAACATTTTGTAATTTAGTTCTCCTAATGGAAGTTTCGATGATCGAGCAGTAAATTGTTCATAAGAGTTGCAATTAGACAAGAATGATCTCATGCGGGTATGCTTCAATATGGAAGCACATGGATGGAAGGGGAAAAAGCAAGTTTAGAAGTAAATATAAACATATGAAATATGGGTTCTTAATTAGCACCTGGTCATAAAATTATTGAAAATTAGGAAAACCTTCTCCTTCGGAATAGATGGCAAATTGGGTACTTTGATCTCCATTCTGCAACACAACATGTTGGGGCAGCTTTAACAGAAGGTAAGAGCAAAATGAGGAAAAAGAAGAAGCGATTAGCTGCAATCCGCATGGCGGAGATACCCTTTTGAAGGAATATTTTTTTTTTGGTTCAATCAAGAAAAATTGCATTAATAATAAGAGTTTATGCAGACATACAAAAGAGTATAACCAATATTAAAATCCCAAGCGACAAATACTATAAACCTATTAGAAACCAACACCTATAAAACACGGGCATGGATGTGGGTGCGGATACAGCGGAAACGTGGATACGGCACATTTGAAAAAAATTTGGGATACGGGTGCGGGGGGGAATACGCCTTTTTCCAATCACCTGTCACTTAGTATTGCATTTCTAAACACAACAGGGACCATTTGAATCTTAATGCAACTCAAATAGTTATAACAGGGACCATACTTAATACAACTCAAATACGGCACTGCCGTCTAACATTTTCACCACCTTTACCATCTTTTTCAAGCCTAGTCACATACTTCCATAATGGTTTTGTCTCATCATTACCAACACCAGAAGCAGGAGTAGCAGCACTATCGGCACATATTTGAAATTAATAGTCTATAAAAGGAGATACTAAAACATATAGTTAACACACAGCCTGAAAAACATAAAAGACTGAAACACTGAAACTGCTCCAGCCTCCAAAAACATGAAACAGAAAAAAGTTGGTTTTGAATTAAGACATGAAACATTGAAACACGAAAACGTGATTGGGTGGAGGTGGATGAACCATTCATAGCTCCAACTCCAAGTCACAACAGAAAAAAATTGGTCCATTACCGCCAACAACATGAAGTACTAAGGCAGAAGAATGAAAGCAAAGAGAGAGGAAGACAGAAGGTAGAGGCGTAGAGCCAAAAGAGAGGATGACACCTTTCGAGAAACGCTTCCGGAGTACGTCGCGGTGGTCGCCGGAGTGGCCTTTGGTCGCGATTGGTCACGCTCGAGCTACTGTTGCTGCTGCTCTCTCTCTGTCTCTCCCCTCTTCACAGAATTGCCGGAGGTTACCCGCCCGTCGTCACCGGTGGACGAGGGTAGTCGCCAGTGGTAGAGGGTGTTCGTCGGTGGTCGCTGGTGGTCAGGTCGTGGCTACTGCCTACTGCCGCCGCTGCTCGTTCTCTCAGTTTCTCCCCTCTTCACACTATATATATATATAAAAACTAATATTCGGGCAGATCTTCACGTGTGGAGAGGAGAGAATATATATATGAGGAGAGAATATATATATGGGAGCTGATTCGTTGAGAGCGCTAGTAAAATAGGTTAAGTTGCTAGCGCGATCTGTCCGTTCACCCGTGATTTCTAGACGGTCCAGATTTTTTTTCCGTTTTTTTTAAGTCCGTCCGTTACATTGTGTAGCGGACGATTTTTGGACAAATATACCCCTCAGTTTCTAAGTCAAGGTGCTGTGTTTTCTAAATTATCGTTCGCTACATAAAGTAGCGAACGCTATTTCAGAAAATTGCCAGACAATTTGTCATTTCCAAGAAAGCAACTCTCTGATTTCTCTGTCATGCTTCTCTCTCTCGCTCCCAAATTTAAACTAACATGGAATCTGTATGTTTTTGTTATGTTGTTTCTTCTGTTACGTGTTTTTTTAGTTTCAACTCAACTACCATGGAATCACACAAACCAAAACAAATCCAATGTTGATGATGCCCACAAATCCGTTCAGACCACCACCATCGCCGCCCAACATCATCCCATGTAGAAATAATGAAAGCCCACCACCACCATGAAATAGAAAATTGCCGCCACGACCTATCAAGCAATCGCTGCCTCAAATCAAACCATCACCATAGAAGGACAGGAAGAAGAAACCCCAACCACCACCACCACTGTAGCCCCCAACACCCACCGTCTGAACCTCCACCGCCCACAACCATCAACATCCAAAATTTGTATCTAACTCCAATTAAATTAGAAGAAAAGATGGGAAAAAAAATAAGTTTGACGAAAATCTGGAGAATTTCTTTGAATTAGTTGGAAGAAATCCGAAGAAAATCTTTGAAATATTTTGAATAAATTTGTCGGTCTTCTCTTTTTAGAGGCGGTAGCGGCATGCAGAGAGAGCAGCGTCACTGGTGCCATCTGAGACGACGGGGGCAGCGGTGCTATACCTTTGCCTTTCTCTGGCCGGCGATGATGGAAGTGGGCAGCTGAGTACATTAAAATGACTCCATTAATCTGAGGTTGCTTTAATAGCAGATATGAGGTTGATAAGTCTAAAGCATAGACAAATTGCACCACGGCCATAAGGAGATGAAAAAGGGAATGGTGTTCACTTAAAGTCCCACCTTCCATCTATGACAGAACATTTATGGAAGTGGGTAGATAATGGAAGTGGGCAGCTGAGAGAGAGAGAGAGAGATGCAAGTAAAATGTGAATGGTTTGTCTCATTTGTTTGGCTAATATATTATGTTCGCTACATTATGTAGCGGACACTCTTTTGCTCTACAATCAATCACGTGCTTGAGGGGTATATTTGTCCAAAAATAGTCGGCTACACAATGTAGCAGACGGACTTAAAAAAACGTAAAAAAAAGATTTGGATCGTCCACAGATCGCGCGTGAATGGCCAGATCGCGCTAGCAACTTAACTCATTTTGCTAGCGTTATCAACGGATCAGCTCCTTATATATATATATATATATATATATATATATATATATATATATATATATATATATATATATATATATATATATATATATATATATATATATATATATGTTTTGGCTCCCAAAACTTCTATTTAATGTTTTAACCGTTAAATGTTTTTTTTTAAATTATGTTTTCACCCTATAAGTATTAGATACGCGCCCAACCCATATCCTCCTTACACCCCAGCCGCACCTGGTATTTAGGATATTAAAAAGTAAAACAAAAGTACCAGTCAGGCAACCCCACTGCACCCGACCCGTACCCGCATCCGAATACGCACCCTTCATCGGTGATTTACTCATTTTGAAGCACCCGTGCTTCATAGACCAACACTATTAAAAACTTCACCACTATAACTTAGATTCACCACCTCCTATAACGAACCTCTTTTGACATATGTTATCAGGCTACAGTCGCAAGAAAATCAATCATCTTAAATAAGTCTTTATGGTTCTTTAACAAACTACACCCATGGAGCTCCATACTAGCAAAATACATCTAAAAATTATTGGATATGTGCGGAGATGTTTACTGCTACCATGGCGAGCACTTGGTTGTCAACACAAGAATTCCGAGTTAGTATAAATCATAACAGGCATGAAGCTATGAGATCATTGGTTGAGTGATCATTGGTTGCCCGTTGTTTTACTCACATGAACTGATGCGATAATTGTTCTAATCTGAAGTTACTAGTCCAATCCCCACATACTTAGCTCGTGCGTCAAATTGACATGCTAGTCAATAAAAGTAACTAGAGGATTAGTACAACTATAATGATTAAAAGAAAAATTGGAATGACGCCTAATTTCTAAGTCAAGTTCTATTAATAGGTAAGGGTCTAAAGTGGTTGGACAAATCAAACAAGATTCCAACTAACTCAGAAGTTTGGAATGAGATGTGATTGACATCTAGCTATCCTAGTTAAAGGAAACATTAAGAACCTCATTTCAATGTTTCCAAATGAAGAGCAAATATATTCATATTTTATTATGAGATAAAAAAAATTAATCGAGGAAGAGGATCTAAGAATCCAAGTGATCAACCAATCTACAAAAGTAGAACTCTCATTTTCTTATGGAATAGCAATAGAATGGGACGGCCATGTTTACAAAGGCAAGGACATTCTAAGAAAAGGTGAAAAAGGATTTTAGAATTATTTTCACAAACGACACAGAGAATACTACAACTAATTCCTAAACGATGAAGAGAGGTACATAAAGAAAGTCTGTCAAGGAGAGATTGCCGAAGAAAGCCTTGGATTTTAATTGGAATAGTAATAGACCATAGGACTTCCAAACTTTAAAAGAAATAGCTGCTGCTTTGAAATAACTTGGACAGCAAATTAGTTAAGCATCTTTCTACTGATAGAAAGCACCACAGGCCGTACCGACAGAAAAATCTTCACTTTGAGAAATGTTCCAAATGCTTTAATCATTGCCAGTTTATCGTCGATATATAAGTGCTTAGGATATCTTCAACAATGCCAGTCGGGAAAATGGAAATTACTGACATAGCATTCCATTCTACATTGACCATTAAATCTGCTACCTTAGATAGTGGATTGTGATTAGCCTTGTAAGTCTTGAGAGATATCGCTACGAATTGAGAGAGTCGGCTATATTTCTCCAAAATTATTGACTTAATATTACCAACTTGCCATCAGAATCGTAAACACAAAGTCTCCCTGCCAGCTATTTTTCCCTGCTATGCCCAATAAAAGTTTCCCTTAGATTGAAAAATTCATGAAAGAGCTACGCTTGCAATAACCTCCTATCCCGTTGGATGGAGAAGCCAGTATGCTTTAGATTGAGGGGGTCTTTTTTGGAATTGCTAGCAAGGATTAGTTTCTAGAAGGATAGGAGCATGATCCGAGGCCTTAATCCCGAAGGTTATAAATTTCAGAATTAGGAGAATTTTGGGTCCACTGGTGTAAGCGAAACCTTATTCATTCTCTGAAAAGGGAAAGCATCACCTATACGGTTGCTAGTCCAAGTAAATGTAGGTCGTAAAAAAATAACGATCAATTAGTCCTACCTCTTGAATAAAGTCAACAAAAGAAGTAAGCTTAGGGATTTCATCTTCTCCGACACCCGATTTTTCAAATGTAAAGTGAAACCAATAAAATAACCCTAGAGGGGGGTGAATAGGGTTTTAAGACTACTTTAAAAATTAACAAACAAAAAACCTTAATCTCAATAACTCAAATAAGCAAACAACCAATCTCAACACAAATGTAAAACGATAATGTAAAGAGAGAAGGGTTTAGAGATACTTGACAAGGAGAATTAAATGGTTCGGCTTGATATACCCACAAGCCTACGTCCACCTCTTCAAGGAAGTCCCTTGCAAGAGCACTAGAATCCACTAGCAACAATCTTCTTCCGGGTCAAGATCAAAACCCTTACAACACTTGGTGATATCCCCACACCAAGAACAAGCCTTGAATCCACAAAGCTCACCCAAGACTTGACAAACCCAAGCCTTGATCACAATCCTTTTACAAAGATCAAATGTGTACAAAGAAACCCTCTTGAAAGGAAATGAGTACAAATGAAGCTCTAGTACAATAGAGAGATGAGAGAATTGATGACTTGAAGAATGCTCACTCTCAATCAAAGAATTGCTCACAAAGATGCTCTCTTTAATGATGTAAAATCATGAAGATGAAGAGAGAGAAGTTTAATCTATGAGCCTTGATGTTTATCTAATGAATGGAGGCTTAGAATGTGGTTTCCATGGTGTATGATGAAGCCCCAAATCATTTATATAGAGAGCAAATGAAATATAGCCGTTAGAGGCAAAATATGGGCAAAACTGCCATTGCAGTCGACTGTAATCCCTCTAAAATAGCCGTTGGAGTTTTGTCCTCGAAAATAGCCGTTGGAACTGAATTTTGACCAATGCAGTCGACTGCATTGGAATGCAGTCGACTGGATTCAAATACAGTCGACTGTATTACCCTACTGCCTATCAGCTGCTTCACGGAACCCCCTTTCCTATTTTGGGCATAACTTTCTCTAGAAAAATCGGATTGAGGTGCCGTTTTTTGCGTTGGAAAGCTAATGAAAAGTTTTATCAAGATATGAAAATATTAGCTCCAAAAACATTTTTGAGAAAAACTGAGTGAGCTCCAAAGTTCACTCATTTTCGAGAACCACACTTGTGTGAAAGGTTATGAACTCGCATGCAATGCACAAGGTGTCCTAAGGTCTTTTTAGGTCATGGTCATCAATCCAAGCATCAAACCAAGACTAGTTACATAATGTAAAGATCAATTATAATCGATAGTAACTTAGCCGATGCGTTCTTTGTTGCTCTTCGACATTGGACTTGATGAAGCTTCTATAGCATGTCCACTATAACTTTAAGCTTCTTTGGCTTTAATCCATCTATCCAACTTCACAAATGTGTCTTCATGAGTGTGCATGTATATGCCTACTAAGAATACACTCAAAGCACACATTAGAACATAATCAATGTGTAGTTATCATCAAAACAAGATGTAAGCCTAGGTTATCCAACCATAGGGCTAACAATCTCCCCCTTTTTTATGATGACAAACATTGATTCTATATAAGGTAAGATGTATCATATTACAGTCAATTAAGCACAACAATCTCACATAGAACATTCAATCATCTCTAATATACTCAAGATATGTCAAATTATCTCATATAGCAATTAAGCTCATAGCTAGCTTCCTATAGCTAAAACAAGATATGCTCTTCTTCTAATGTTCTCACACAATCACATAGCATATAGAATCAAGATTATTTCTCCCCCTTTGTCATCAACAAAAAGACAAGGGTATGTGTGTGTGAAGAGATAGTTATAAGCAAGATAATGGCGTGAAGTGCATATAACTCATGAACTCATACGGATGACATCAAGAGTCCCTTCATGAACCAAAGAAAGATATGCAATGTAGCTTAATAATCTCTTCACATCATGCATATTTCAAGAGTAACAGGATAGTATATGATTTAAGCATATAAGCTCCCCTATCAAGTTACCATATGCATATTCCATCCTAATGTATGCTCCCCCTCAATCAATGCCAACAATATCCAACAAACACAACTAAATGTCTAACCAAGTCATGATCTCCTTTTGGCATTACCAAAAGGTGCGTGTGTGTAGGAATGGCAATGTGTAGCATAGAGATGACATAATTTCAACATGAAATTTCCACAAAGCAAATGATGGTCATCAACAATCAATATTACCAATATAAGTGCAAGAGGACCATTCATCGGCAAGGTTCACATTAATTCTCAACAAGCAAGCTATTTATATCATGAGAAATAAGTATGACCATTTAAGCATGCCTCATGACATATAAGTTTAGTGTATAGCACAATGTTGAATATAGCCAAGTTTTACCCTCTTGATGAATTACCAAGGAATTGAGCTCATGAGTGATCATTCTTGAAGTCCATTTTCTTGACAAGCTTTGAGGCTCTCCTCATTTAAAGTAGCATGTCCAATCTCGGAATGCTTACTCCCCCTTAAGATTTAGCTTGTTGCTCCTCCTTCTCAAAATTTTCTTAGAGCCTTCTCCTTGTTTCTATTTACCTTTGCTTTGAACAACCTACAATCATAATTTAGGTCTAACTTTTGGTACCCACATTTTCTTGGGTCCATAAGTGTTAGTTTTAGCAACATTAATAAACTCTTTAACAACCCACATTTTCTTTCTACCTCTAACATAGACAATTTTATAAGGACAATAATTAGTTGTATGTCCTTTCTTGTTGCACCAACCACAATGTGTAAATGGTGTGCAATAGTTCTTTGGTTGTCTTGTATGAACATTTAATCTAGCCTGTTGTTTAAAAACTTTAGGAGACAAGGTGAAGGGATCTAATCCAACACCGCCTTTGTTAAGACCAACTTTTTGGTGACCAAGCATGACATCCAAGTTGTTTTTACCATCAACAAATTTTTCAAGACATCTTTTCAAATCACAAATCTCAAGCTTTAAAATTTCATTTTGTTTTTCTAAAATTGAAGTATTACAAGAGATTTGTTTTGTGCTAGGAATGCTCACAATCAATTCAACCAAATCATTATTCACATGCTCTACATATAAATGGCTAGATATGCATTCATTCTTGGCATGCAACTCATTATTTTCACTTTTTAAGTCATCTAGCTCTTTTGAAATCGCACGCACTTGTTTTTTCAAAGCACAATTTTTCTTGGCTAATTTCATGGATTCTTCATATAAAAGAGCATAAGCATCATGAATATCATCATTGGAGCAATTGCTATCACTGTCACTATATGAAGAATTTACCTCATCATCTTTTCGAGCCATGAAGCATAAATTTGCATCTCCCTCATCGAAGTGACCACGTTCATCTCCATTTGAATCATCATCACTACAAATGATGGTTTCGATTGATGTCTTCATGGAGTGCTTCTTTCTTGACCCTTTCTTCTTCTTATTCTCCCATGAAGTAATATCTACACTTGAATCATTCTTGCTCTTGTGTGAGTTTCCAACTTTCTTAATTTTGAGAAACTCATTGAATTCCTTTGCAAGTATGTCCATCTCCTTGTTATTCAAGTCTTCTTCCTCTTCACTTGAAGATTGATCCATCATTGATGAAGCTTTAAGAGCAATGCACTTCTTCTTCTTCTTTGGAACTTTTTGCCCGAATGATTCAAGTTGCATTTCATATGTCATCAAGGAGCAAATTAATTCATCCAACGAGAAGGTATTGAGATCCTTTGATTCTTGAAGTGCGATGATTTTTGCATCCCATTCTCTAGGTAATGACCTAATTACCTTTCTCACAAGATCACCGTTAGAGAAATCTTTTCCTAATTGTTTCAAAGTATTAACAATTTTAGTGAAGCGAAAATTCATTTCCATAATAGATTCATCGGAAAACATTTGAAACAATTCATATTCTCCATGCCATAAATTCATCTTTGAATCTCTTAGAAGAGAAGTCCCTTTATGAGTGACTTGAAGTGTATCCCACATACTTTTAGCCGAATCACACATAATAACTCGATTGAGTTCATTTGTGTTTAGAGCACAAACAAGACAATTCTTAGCTCTAGAATTCATGCAAAGCATATTTTTATCATAGTCATTAAATTCGGATTTCTCCTTTGGCACAAGCTTATTCCTAATCCTCTTGGTTGGAACATAAGGGCCATCTTCAACAATTCCCCACATTTCATAATCTAAAGATTCTAAAAATACTCGCATCTTAATTTTCCATATACTATATGAAGACCCATCAAAAAGTGGAGGTCTAGTAGTAGAACTCCCCTCAAGACTAGGAAACCCCATGATCTTTTAACTCTCTAGGTGTTAACCAAAAAAATCAAGAGCCGAGGCTCTGATACCACTTGAAACCAATAAAATAACCCTAGAGGGGGGTGAATAGGGTTTTAAGACTACTTTAAAAATTAACAAACAAAAAACCTTAATCTCAATAACTCAAATAAGCAAACAACCAATCTCAACACAAATGTAAAACGATAATGTAAAGAGAGAAGGGTTTAGAGATACTTGACAAGGAGAATTAAATGGTTCGGCTTGATATACCCACAAGCCTACGTCCACCTCTTCAAGGAAGTCCCTTGCAAGAGCACTAGAATCCACTAGCAACAATCTTCTTCCGGGTCAAGATCAAAACCCTTACAACACTTGGTGATATCCCCACACCAAGAACAAGCCTTGAATCCACAAAGCTCACCCAAGACTTGACAAACCCAAGCCTTGATCACAATCCTTTTACAAAGATCAAATGTGTATAAAGAAACCCTCTTGAAAGGAAATGAGTACAAATGAAGCTCTAGTACAATAGAGAGATGAGAGAATTGATGACTTGAAGAATGCTCACTCTCAATCAAAGCATTGCTCACAAAGATGCTCTCTTTAATGATGTAGAATCATGAAGATGAAGAGAGAGAAGTTTAATCTATGAGCCTTGATGTTTATCTAATGAATGGAGGCTTGGAATGTGGTTTCCATGGTGTATGATGAAGCCCCAAATCATTTATATAGAGAGCAAATGAAATATAGCCGTTAGAGGCAAAATATGGGCAAAACTGCCATTACAGTCGACTGTATTCCCAATGCAGTCGACTGTAATCCCTCTAAAATAGCCGTTGGAGTTTTGTCCTCGAAAATAGCCGTTGGAACTGAATTTTGACCAATGCAGTCGACTGCATTGGAATGCAGTCGACTGGATTCAAATACAGTCGACTGTATTACCCTACTGCCTATCAGCTGCCTCACGGAACCCCCTTTCCTATTTTGGGCATAACTTTCTCTAGAAAAATCGGATTGAGGTGCCGTTTTTTGCGTTGGAAAGCTAATGAAAAGTTTTATCAAGATATGAAAATATTAGCTCCAAAAACATTTTTGAGAAAAACTGAGTGAGCTCCAAAGTTCACTCATTTTCGAGAACCACACTTGTGTGAAAGGTTATGAACTCGCATGCAATGCACAAGGTGTCCTAAGGTCTTTTTAGGTCATAGTCATCAATCCAAGCATCAAACCAAGACTAGTTACATAATGTAAAGATCAATTATAATCGATAGTAACTTAGCCGATGCGTTCTTTGTTGCTCTTCGACATTGGACTTGATGAAGCTTCTATAGCATGTCCACTATAACTTTAAGCTTCTTTGGCTTTAATCCATCTATCCAACTTCACAAATGTGTCTTCATGAGTGTGCATGTATATGCCTACTAAGAATACACTCAAAGCACACATTAGAACATAATCAATGTGTAGTTATCATCAAAACAAGATGTAAGCCTAGGTTATCCAACCATAGGGCTAACATAAAGAGAATCTGATTAAAGTGAGCGATAAGGACCAAAGGACCACAAAAATTGGCTAAGACTTATCTATTATGATCCAAGTTTGTCTCCAGTGGGCAACAAGTGATGGTCCATAAATAAAGCCTACTAACCTAGATTCCCTTTAAGTAATGAAAAACAAGAGCAACATAATGTGAGAATCAGTGTAAGGCATTACCCGTAAGTGTATCTCACCAACCCACACAAAGACCTCCACTAAGTTCTGATGAACTCATGCCAATGCTAGAAGTAAATCCCTGCTGTCAATAAAATATTATCCATCACTGTGATTTCGTATATGGTTTCTTAGGAAAATAAGATGTCGGGATTATGCAAACAGCCAATTGACAAGCTACAATACATTTACGAGGCTGACCGAAACCTCGATAGATCCTACACAATGCTATCATGGACATAGAAGGGATTGTACAGGGACAATTCTTTAAACCCTTCTAATGCGAATAAGAGGTCATTTCAATGGATACATGTTACCCTAGTTCACGAAGTTATTCTCTTCCACTTCCCTTCTTCCACAATTACAAGATTGGATCCAGCCAATAGCCTATGGAAGTTAAAGGTGATTTAATTGTGCTTCAACCATGGAAAAGAGAAATGATGTTTAGCAAGGTATCATTTCGAACAGTTGACTTATGGGTAAAATTGAGTCATCTACCAAGTGATAGCATGCACTTTGAATTTGAGGAGAGATTGGTCACATTATTTGACATCTATTATCTATAAGATGGTGGAGCAGCTCAAGCACATCTCGGATTACATGAGAATGTTGATCCGTAACCCTCTTAATTAGTCACTTGTCTCAGGTATTGACCATCAACTAATCTAGAAAATAATAATTTGGATTAGTTTCCAATATGAAAAGATCTTTCTGGTCTTTTCCATTATGAAAAAGGTCTTTCTGGTCTATTGCCACTGGGGTATCATTGGACACACCTAGCATAAGTGTAAACCTAATACAAGAATTATAGTGGCCTCACTTCAGGGATAAACCAACCAATTACCAACTTTTGACCGCTATGAAAAGAGAATAGAGGAAAAAGTCCCCATGTACGATGAAGAGATTCGGGTATGCCTAACACTGATCAGTGTAGATGCACCAAATTTTAAATCTATGAAACACCCCATGGTCCTACGTTCAGACAAGTTAATCCCACTCTTTCCCACCCGAACTGTTAGCTCGGTCAAATCTTAAGGAGGAAATACTAGGTAAAAGAGCAAAACCTGAGTTTAGCGATGAAGAATCTATGTGTAAACCAAAAGGCTCAGCCTTGGATGAAGAAGCCACAGTTTCACGCAAGCCAAAACCTAAGCATACGAGGAAGAAAATTTTGGTCACTTGAAGAAGAAGAAGATGAAGAAGAAGAAGGAATTAGCAAAAAAATTTGTTTTTCCGACCAAAACGATCAGTGCCTCTACATATATGCCATGTGGAGATGATGGCTTCAAGTTCAGTTCTGAAAAGTCAATGCATCTCGGTAGAATCAACTGATATCCCCCCTGCTCATGCATTAAATGCTCTGCCACAAAAGCAAAGCCAAAGTCAAAAGGTATCTATCCCACCCTTCAACGCTTTCTTTACCATGCTTTCAATACTGTTTTGACAGCACATGCTTTAGCAAAAAATGTAGGCGGCACCTCGGCCTTGGTACCAGAGAATCATAATCCATTTAATTTTTCTCCTTTTTCTGACTGAAGGACACATTTGAGGAAAAAAATTTAAAGGCCCAAACTTTTCATGTAACTATTGAGACCTCTTTTGCTAAGATGGATGATAATGCCATCATTACTCCCATCCCCACCCTTCACCCCCTAGACTCTCCCTGTTCGGAGCGTGTGTATACTTCGGTGCTTGTCACCCAAGCTTCCAACACGTTATTCATTAACGCTTTGCATGATGGAAAGTCATCATCACCCCCATAGAATATCCCCTATTACCTTTTTTCACTTAAATATTAAATGCTCACGTGGATGATTATCATTCATGCCGTGAGATATCTTTTTCTCTTGCCATCTGACTGTACAAAATGAACAATCCCTATCACCAATTTTGGTAATTCTTTGAATATTATGAAGAAAAGCAACAAACTTTCTCATAACATCATTTAGACAATCAAAGTATAAAACCATGGATCCATCAGAAAGACTCACATCTTTTTTGGGAGATCAAGTATCTTTGTGGAACTAGAGAAAATTGTCCCCAGCTAGAAATGGTCAAAACTCTTCGCAATGCCTCTATCTTGCACAACAAGCAAGTTGAACTTCTGAAACTCTGAGAGCATATTCTCTACATGGACCCTATCTGATGACAATAAGGCACCTCGGACTAAAAGTAAAAATTCCTACTGGCGTTGTGCTTCTTTGTACACCAGAAAAAACCACCCCCTATTTTCTTCTGTAAAGCGCCAGATTTGAGGAAACCTTCTTCTCAAAGGTCATTAACAAAGCTGGCTTCCTTGGTTGACAGTGAAACCACTGCATCCGACCTCATTGTAATCAAAAAATAATTTTGAACCCCTGTAACCGTAGCAAGAAACAAAAAGGAAAGCCTAAGAGAAATCAAGTCTTGACTCTCCAGGTCACAGTCACCAGCTTTTGCCCCCTCCCAAGCTGGTTCCTCATGTCATATGTCCCAAAGTTTCTCCTTTCAAACTGTCCATCTTTTTTAAGCTTGTTTTTTTTTTTTTGGCCTGACTCACTTTCCTATTTCTTATTTCTCTTGTATGAATCCCCCTATCCCTATCTCTATCCCTATAGGCTTTAAAAGAAACCGTTTTAGGTATGAGGTTTTACCTTTAGAAAAGAGATTGACTTTAGGGTTATATGATTTTTTTTCTCCCTCCACTTTGACGGGTTTGAGTCTTGCTCTTTTAGGGTTTCGTATGTTGTCCCTCTACAACCATTTCACCCTAAATGATCATTCTTAGCTGAAACACTTGGGATCTGGTCATACTAGTGTAGATTGTACAGCTAAAAACCTGATCAAAATACACCAACAAATTGTTATTTTTTTTAAAGAAACATTGCTTCCTTTTACAAACTTAATTTTTTTTTGGTCTTGGTTATCCACCTCAACCGGGGCTGATCCTCTTTATCAGTCGAATGGTGTTAGCAGAGGTATATGGATTAGTTAGCTTCTGCACCTTAATGCAAGAGTTTCATGGAATCATTTATGGAATACCCTACCACCTCTAATCGACCCTCAACTTCATCTCAAATTTCATCGACCCTTGTGGCATCCCTGGGACCTCTACTTATGTTAGGAGATTTTAACCAAGTATTGTCTTCAAAGGAAAAGCCTAGAAGAATTTCGTCTTCTACTCTGGGTCTCCATGCTTTTCTCAGTTTTATACTATCTTTTCGGATGATAGATGTCCTCTGGAAGGCCCTGTTTTGACATGGACAAACAGTAGACTGGGTACATCTTGCACTTTTGAAAAACTTGACACTGCAATGAGGAACAGTGACTGGATGTAACTTTTTCCCCAAGTAACTGTCAGTAATTTTGGAATATAAGTTTCTGATCACGCTCTACTCCTTCTAGAAACTTGTAGTTTTGGACTCTTCCTACAATCCCAAAAAAAATAAAAAAATTCAAGCATTCTGGTTCCTACATCATGGCAGTTTCATTTTAATCAAGGATGCCTGGAGTTCTAATTTTTTCGGTACCCTATTGTTTCAAGTGATGCAAAAAGGCAAGTTACTGTGGAAAGTTTCATCGATGGAGTAATAATATTACCTTTGGACATTTTCCTGGTAAAATGGAAGACATCAGAAAATGCCTCTTAGATGCTCAAGCTAACCTCCCTTGGCCGCTAGCTCATGGAAACTATGCAAATTTTATGAAAATACTGTAATGGCTTCTAGACTGCAAAGAACTTTGCTGGGCCCAAAAAATGAAACCGCAGTGGATTAAGAAACCACAAAAATCCATCGATCAAGCAACCAAATTGTAGACATTTTGAATGCCTCAAATGTATGGGTCATGGATCACTCAGATATTATGTCTTCTTTTGAACATTATTTCACTAACCTCTTTGCAGCTTCGTCATCCCACCATAGTTTACTATAAACAACCCTTCACTCATCAATGCCATCTCGGTCACCCCATCTGCTGCTGAAGAAAAGGTCTTCATATGACTTCTTGTCACTGGGAAAGAAATGGAGTTAGCACTTTTCATCTCGCCCTTCTAAAAGTTCCAAGCCTAACAGTAGCCTCCCTTGTTTCTCAAAGACATTGGGCTGTATTAAAAGATGAGGTCACTCAAACAATTCTTTCTTTCCTCAATTGCGAATACTTGCTCATGAAAGCAAAATTTTCTTATATTACTCTCATCATCAAAACTAACAACCCTCAACACCCCTCTCGGACTTTCGACCAATCAGCCTTTGCAATACAATTTATAAAATTATTGCAGAAGTTAATAGCCAATAGACTTAAGAGAGTGTTATCCTCCTTAATCTCGAAAGATCAAAATGCCTTTTTATAAGGTTGAGCCAATTCGGATAATATTCTTATAGTCCAAGAACTTTTTAATATCATTTGAACTAAAAGATCCTTTAAAAAAAAGGGAATTGCAACAACAAAAATTGACAAAAACAAGGGTTTTGGTGGTTTGGATCCAACTGGTCATGTAATGCATCATAACGATGTCCTTTGCCTGATCAATGGATCTCCTTCGAAATGCATACATTGAACTTGCAGTATTTGTCAAGGAGATCGTATCTCAACTTTTGGAAGTCCTCTCAGTTCCCCTTTGCAAAACTGAGATCATGAAAGGCATATCTGGAATTAGAATGGCAAGAATGGATGCACCGATTAATCATCTAATGTTTTCAGATGATACCATCTTTTTTCTTCCAGCTGGATTTGTTAAATTATGAAAGTCTCAAATTGATCCTTCAACTCTAACTAGTTTTGATCTTGTGCACTGCAAACAGGAGCAACAACTGTCAAAATACTGATTCAGATATCTCATATTTGTATGTCTAATAACAATAACACAATTTAGTGGCAAAAAAATAATTAGAAAAATATTTTTTGCCTTTTTATATGAGTTTCCTATCAATTTTTGTCATTAAAATGATCTTGAGTAATAATTGTTAACTTTTAGTAATGAATGAAGATGAAAAAACGTATATGAAATGATTGAAATAGTATCTCCTAACTAACTAATAGCAGTAACAATGATTATACTAATAAAAATAACCCGTATGTTGAGGTTTATATTATTCAAAGTCACCAAAAAAAAAGTAAATATATATAACAAATGATTGAAAATAAAATGGGAGAGTAAACTATATATATATATATATATATATATATATATATATATATATATATATATATATATATATATATATATATATATATATATGGAGCTGATCCGTTGATAGCGCTAGCAAAATAAGATATTTTGCTAGTGCGATCTGGCCGTCCACTCGATATCTGTGGACGATCCAGATCTTTTTTTTTGTATTTTTTTTAAGTCCGTCCGCTACATAATGTAGCGGACGATTTTGGACAAAAATACCCTCCAGCTCCGTCCGCTACATTATGTAGCGGACGAGTAGGCAGGCACTTTTCTCTTTCTCTCTCTTTTCCCTCATTATGACATGTTTATCTCTCTTATTCTCTCTCTTCTGTCGTTAATTTCTTACTTTTTCTGAGTCTTCCTCTGTCATTTCTCTCTCATCCTTCTTTCTTCCATGAATTCCATGAATTTGTCTCCTAAAACGAAAAGAAATCTGTACAATACGATTAAATCCTAGAAAAATAAACTTATGTTATTTGAGTTAGAAACACTCCTCAAACTCGCAGATAACCAGCAATCTCATCTCCACGCCTCGAAGACTTGATTGCACCAACTAAAGAGAGAGAGAGAGAAGAAAGGAGGATGAGAGAGAAATGACTTGATTGCACCAGTTTATCCGAGATCTGACCCTTGAAATTATTTTTAGATAAATCAAGAAATTCTAACCCACTAAGCCTTCAAATCATTTTTAGATAAATCAACTCTGCCAATCCACTCTACACACATATCTGGTGAATACACATCCAGTGTTTCAGGTTGTTCATTGTCTTACTGCTGGCTAACGACTCATATACATAATAAGAAACGTGGGAGATGAGGATGAGAGAGAAAATGGTGAAAGAAAAGCGAGAGAAAGATAAACAAGTTAAAAAAGTGATGTGAGAGTGAGAGAGAAGTCAGAAAAAAGAGATAAAATAGAGAGAGAGAAAGAGAATGAAGTCAGAACATTAATGACAGAAAGAGAAAAAAAAGTCTGAAAACTAGTCCGCTACATAATGTAGCGGGCGGAGATAAAGGAGAGAGAAGGAGAAAGAAGTCAGAACATTAATGACGGAAAGAAAAAAAAGGTCTGAAAACTAATCCGCTACATAATGTAGCGGACAGACTCTTTTTAAGCTGGAGGGTATTTTTGTCAAAAAATCGTCTGCTACATAATGTAACGGACGGACTTAAAAAAATACAAAAAAAAAGATCTGGACCGTCCACAGATCGTTCGTGCGTGGACGGCCAGATCGCGCTAGCAACTTCTCCTATTTTGCTAGCGCTATCAATGGATCAGCTCCCATATATATATATATATATGGGGGCCGATCCACACCCACCGGTGGAGAAATAACAATTTTTCCACCGAACCGCAGGTAAGAGCAGCGGTTGGGCCACGTGGACGAAAAAGGCGTACGGCCACTGCATTAATGGCGAAAATGGTGAGAAAAATGGTGAGAAAATGGCGAGAAGGAGAAAAAGGACACCAACCGCATGCACAACCAGCGGTTGGCATTAATATGCCCTGCCACGTGCCGTCCCCCACCCCTGCCACGTGGCCCAACCCCATGGCCCCTGCCACGTGGCGTCCCCTCCCCTGCCACGTGGCCCAACAGCATGGACAACCGGCGGTTGGGGCGACGGCCCTGCCACGTGGCATCCCCTCCCTCTGCCACGTGGCCCAACCGCATGAACAACCAGCGGTTGGGGCGATGGCCCTGCCACGTGGCGTCACCTCCCCCTGCCACGTGGCCCAACCGCATGAACAACCAGCGGTTGGGGCGATGGCCCTGCCACGTGGCCCAACCGCATGAACAACCAGAGGTTGGGGCGATGGCCCTACCACGTGGCGTCACCTCCCCCTGCCACGTGGCCCAACCGCTCATACCACCCGCGGTTGGTCCCCTCCCCCTGCCACGTGGCGTCCCCTCCCCTCATCCGCAGGGCCCAACCGCTCATACAACCCGCGGTTGGTCCCCTCCCCCTGCCACGTGGCCCAACCGCTCATACCACCCGCGGTTGGTCCCCTCCCCTGCCACGTGGCGTCCCCTCCCCCTGCCTGGTGTCCTTCCCTCGATGCCACGTGTCGTCCTTCCCTCCCCATGATGCCCCCCACGTGGTGTCCTTCTGCCGAATTTTTTTTTTTGCCGCAGCCTTTGACCGCATAAACAACCACCCTTCCTCACTTTTTTCTGTCTTTTTTCTTCTCTCTTCCTCACTTTTCTCTCTTTATAATCCCCTCCCCCGAACCCTTCTTCTGCACTCTGTCATCTTTTACCAACTTCCTTCGTACTTTATATCTCACCTAAAATACAAACCAAAAAATTTTACGCTAGAAGATCGGTAGATTTTTCTTTAAATACATCAAGTCACAACAAGTAAGTATTTTGAATTTCCTTATAATTCAATGTTAGGTTTATACAAATCAGCGTATTACATTTATAGATTCCAAAATAGCGATTTTTTAGGGCGCCAAATATAGACAGTTTTTCACGAATTTATAAAAAATAGCTAGAGCTAGATTTTGCCAAAATACAAAAAAGAGACCCTAGTTATTCTTAAAGGATCTGTCTCAGGTTAAAATTTCAGATTTTTCCAAAGACTGGAAAGGGGTTAACTGATACGGGGAACCTTGTAACTCTGCAGTGTATTTTAAAATATCAAGCTAGCGCGATTTCGCGCGAAACTTTTATGAGAACCCTAGGATGTTGGGAAGTTCCATTCCCCAGGAATTCGGGCCATTCCGAAGCCGTTACCTATTTTTTTGGCCGAACGGCCCTTTAAGCGCTTGATCCGGACACCGGTTCGGGATTTTTGGGCGAAACCTCCGTAAAATACTTTTTATGTCAAGAATGAATTCAGGAAGCCTCAAGTAGCATTTCGAAGCACTTTTGATATTTTTCGATGCCAGGGGGCATTTCGGTAATTCGCCGCCCCGAGAGGGGTATTTCGGTAATTTTACAGTGCTAAGTTTTTCGACGGACTTTTTAGTCCAGAAATGTAATTACAAAACCTGAAATGTTGTTTTGAAGCTGATTTGGCGCGCGTAGGGGTGTTTTGGTAATTTTCCCGTGCCAAGGGGTGTTTTGGTAATTTTCCCGCCCCAAGTTTTCCAAACGACTTTTTAGTCCAGAAATGTAAGTAAACCACCTGAAATGTTGTTTTGAAGCTGGTTCGGGGGCGTTGGGGTGATAGTGAACGCTCAGGGGCATTTCGGTAATTTACCGCTGATCGGGGGCTATTTTGCTAAGAAGGATCCAGCTTAAAATTCATACCTTAAAATAACTTTTAGTTCAGGAAAGGGTGTGAGACACCCGAAAACTTATTTTGTTCCGGATGTTCTGAACCTTGTGACGCACCGGCGATGACTGCCAGGGGATATTTTGCATAAGTAGCGGGTGTTTTGGTAACTTTCTCCCTTTAAAATTTTTCCTGATATATTTGGTATATAATTGACGTAATACATTTAAAAACTTGACTTTAAAGCGGTTTTGAGGTGTTGGGGGTGTAGGGGCCATCGGGGGGTATATTGCTATATAACCACGTTGGCGCTAAATTCAGTGGGAACTAGCGTAATTAAGCGTTCGGAGTGGTGGGAAGTGAGGATTTGTTTTAATACATTGAAATAATGACTATTGCTAATGTGTTGGTAAGCTAGGTTAAAGATCCAGTTATAGTTTTGGAATGTAAATATTATGGATATTATGGACGCTAAGTTGGTTTATAATTATATTTTGTTCTTAAAGGTATGAATTTCAGCTCTGGACCTCATGATACATCAATCCTATACGATGACGATGACCACGTCGCGAGGCACGTATTTGACGGTGTCGATAGGGGTGTTTTGGAAACAATTCAAAGCACAAGGCACCTTGAAGAGTGGGTACTAAACAAGGAACAAATACAGCTATTACACCGTCAAAATTTAACCCTGTTCACCGATTGCGGGAAATGGTCTCGACACGACGATTGCCTTATATCCGCTCTAGTTGAACGATGGAGGAGCGAGACGAACTCATTTCACTTCCGGTTTGGTGAAATGACTGTTACGTTAGAGGACGTCGGATTTATACTTGGAATCCCATGTCACGGCAGACCCGTTACTTTGAACGTGCCGTCTGCATCCATAGCGAATATGGCTATGCAGTATTTTCCGGGAATTCCAAGGGCAGCGCTTACAACAAACGGCGTCAAGCTTAAATGGCTGAGAGAGCAGTACGGCGTGCTACCGGATGAATACACTCCTCAAGATTTCGTGACGTATACGAAGGCATTCCTTCTGTATATTATTGGAGCTATATTACTTCCGACGCATTCGAAAAACACGGTGCATCCGAAGTATATGGTGTTCTTGGAGGATCTTGAGGAGGTATACTCCTATTCGTGGGGTTCAGCTGTCCTTGCGCACCTATATCGAGCACTGCATAAGGCTACGAGAAACGGTGCCAAGTCCATTGCCGCCTGCCTGACTCTATTACAGGTATGAGCATTTATTTTCTTGGTAGGATCCTTAGTCAATATATTCGGGATTAATTACTAATTCCATATAATGTTTGCATTCACAGGTTTGGTCTTACGAGAGGCTACCCATGGGTCGTCCACAACCGTTGGTAGATTCCGATGAGACGTGGCCTAGGGTGTGGGCCTGGGGGCCTACGACCAACCGGAGGAGGAGACGGGTAGACCCTCACCACCATCTAAAGTTCTATCGGGGGGAACTAGAGATACTAGATGCATCCCAGGTGACGTGGCAGCCATATGGCAAGGTGATGCATCTGTTGGATGAGTGGTGTTGGCAACTTCCGGTGTCGTACGTGCTGGCAGGTTTGGTTCGGGTGCCGCTCATTCACTTCGAAGAATGTGAGTTTCAGATGCCCGATCGAGCTATGAAGCAAGCTGGCTGTCCACAAGGGATACCAAAACCCGCTGTAGACATGCGGCCATACAGGGGTGGTCGAGGGCCGAACTTCGAGGTGGCTGATGCCTTGATTTTGTTGGGTGACGAGGTGCACCAGTGGAATACCTGGCAGGAAACGTATGATAGCCTTGTATCGCTGAAGCACGACGGCATTAGTACTGAGGAATACTTACAGTGGTTTCTCAGGGTGACGCGCACGAGGGTGAATCGCCCTTCCCAGGTGAAGAAGACATCGTATGCGCCACGTGAGGTCTATGACCAGTTCTGGGCATTGGCCATTGTAAGTCATGCTAGTGTTGTTTGATAATTTATTTGCGCACCTTATCGACCATTTGTCAAATATGATTAGCCATATTTTCTATGCATGTTTTTTAGGTTGACCAGGGCATTGAGGTGTTCAAGCAGCTGGAGTCGTTTGACTGGTTTGTCGCGCAGGCTCCTGACAATCTCAAGAGGTCCATTGAGAAGTACAAGACTGAAGTTCAAAACTTTAGTCTTGCGTACCGGGGTTACCAAGGGGAGCCGTCTAGTCGCCCTCGTCCTGACGCGTACGACTATCAGCCCCAGAGTCAGGTGTGGGAGCCGTCTGGTCGCCCTCCTCCTGACGCGTACGACTATCAGCCCCAGAGTCAGGTGTGGGAGCCGTCTAGTCGCTTGCCTCCTGACGCGCCTTCATCGCATAGCTATGAATTCTGGGAGCCGTATAGTCGCTTGCCTCCTGACGCATACGACTCTCAGTGCCAGAGTCAGGTTCCCCAAGTAGGAATCCAGGCCTCGCGCCCAAGCTTTCGGTCGGACAAAGGACAAGCGACGAAGCCATTGAGGTCGGACAAGATGGCTTGGATCGACCGGCACTACTTCGGGCATGAGCCTGTCAATTCAGCAGACTTTCCCCTTGCGACATTCCTAGGTCATGAGGATATCAGAACGTTGGCGCCGGAGACAGATCTTTCAAATTTTGTCATGAACGCTTACATAGAACTGCTCCGGATTAGAGAGCAACATTTTAACCGTTCTGAATATTTGAAGCTTAACATGTATCCCACTCATTTTGTGGAATTAACGGTGAGAGAATTCACAGAATGGAGGCGAGGGGGCGGCAGGAGTAAGTGGAAACCAGGTCGAAACGTGTTAGGCATGATGAACGCAGACTATCAATGTCCCGCTGCTGATGCGAACCTTATCATGATACCCTGTCATCATGCAAACCACTGGTTCCTATTAGTTCTCCATCCAGCGTTCAGAACGGTTCACATATACGATAGCCTAAGGGAGGACGAGCCTGGACAGCTGCTGGCACAGATGTACAACGAGTACATCACTTTAGTGGTTAGTTTTTATTTTTTGACCTTGGCTCATAGTATATTGTTCTTGTTTCATAGGCTTGATTCTCGTTTTTATTGTTGGATGCAGACTACTGTCCTCTCGCTAGCATGCGGACGGCCACAGGGTGACCCTTGGACGGTCGTGATGATAAAGGACCGACCAAAGCAATATAACGGTCACGATTGCGGGATTTACGTCCTCAAGTACATGGACTACATTGCTCGCTCGGAAGTGCTCAAACACTCCTCGTGGACTAGGAAGGATGCCTTGACGTTTAGGTATAGGATAGCCTGGGAGCTGAAAAAGAATGAAGCTAGACGCCTTCATTACCATTATCCTGACGTGCGTGGCTAGCTGCTGTGATGTTACAAAAAACTGTACCAAAAAGAAATGTACATAATTTTTCGCATGCTATGAATTTGGCGCTAAAATGTGCGCGAATATACCTTTCATATGACGGCATTCGAAAAAATTACGCGTCTCGCTTTTCGCCGAAATTCATAGAAATGGGCTAACTAGCGTGCATGAGGTGCAATGAGCGAAAAAAAAGTGACAAAAAAATTTCAACTTTTTTCGGAAGCTATCAAATAGGGCCTAAAGTGTGCCCGAATAGGCCCTTCCTAGGAAAACTCAAAAATTAATGTGTCTCGTTTTTCGCCGAAAGTCTTACAAATGGGCTAACTAGCGTGCCTGAAGTGCAATGAGCAAAAAAAAGTGACAAAAAAAATTACAACTTTTTTCGGAAGCTATCAATTGGGGCCTAAAGTGTGCCCGAATAGGCCCTTCCTAGGAAAACTCAAAAATTAATGTGTCTCGTTTTTCGCCGAAAGTCTTACAAATGGGCTAACTAGCGTGCCTGAAGTGCAATGAGCGAAAAAAAGTGACAAAAAAATTACAACTTTTTTCGGAAGCTATCAATTGGGGCCTAAAGTGTGCCCGAATAGGCCCTTCCTAGGAAAACTCAAAAATTAATGTGTCTCGTTTTTCGCCGAAAGTCTTACAAATGGGCTAACTAGCGTGCCTGAAGTGCAATGAGCGAAAAAAATGTGACAAAAAAATTACAACTTTTTTCGGAAGCTATCAATTGGGGCCTAAAGTGTGCCCGAAAACGGAGTTACCAAAAATATCAATAATCCACAAATCAAATCACAAATTAAAGATTGCACAAACCAAATCACAAATTTAAACATTATAAAAGTTCAATTTATACAACTGAAACATTAACCCTAACACTCTTCCTCATCATCGTCCTCCTCGACCATACTGCCAGGTTCGATACCTAACACTTTATAATGGTTTCTCTTGTCATGATCAGTCATCTTATTACACAACGCACACTTTCGTAATTTTTTTTGACCCGTTGCTTCTTCAATCGGATTCTTCATGCGTATTGCTCGTTTTCGCCCTTTTGTTTGAGAAATAATTGGATCAAAAATGTCGTCCTCCTCACCTTGTAGGTCAGTGCCGTCAATGACTGGCTGTTTGGCTCGATTGAATCTACCGCCTGGAGTTGTCCGAGTAGTCGGAGTGTCCACAGTTTCTGGTAATGCCATCCTAAACTGTGCATGATTAGCCTTATCCCGTGCGGCTGCTTCAACTTGATACCTGTACCCATCAAATGTCGACGCTGCATCCATTGATAAACCGTGCATGATGTTACAAAGGTGATTATATCGCAGCGACTCAGATTGCTCGAAATCAACTGAAACATTGGGCACGTAAGGAATGTGACCGTGGACTCTGTTGGCTTCCTTCGTCCACCGTTCCAAGATATACTGTGGAGGGATTTCACTAGCATTCTTGGCGCTCAAAACCCTCAACGCGTGTCGACAAAGTATACCTTTATGCTCAAACAGTTGACAGTTGCAATTAACCAACCCGGTGTCCTTACAAACTGCTACGGTAAAATGTCGTCTGTTCCTCGGAGCCGACGAAGAGCACGGATTGGCGAAATTCGTCACATTTGTCAAAGCATAAACCTTGATATCTCTGGTGGAATACTCGTGCAACTTTGTCATGCCATATTGATTCGACTTTAGTAGTTCCTCTTGAAACTGTCGAAACATTTCCTTGGTATAGACTTGAGCCGCATGAGCCTCTAAAGGTGAATAAAGTAGTATAGCTCTTTCTTTGCAAACTGTAGCCGCGTCGGCTTCTCTCTCACGGTACAATTGCCTGTCAACGGCTTTCTGCATCTCTAGTACGAACTCCGCTATACTTGAAGACTGGCCTACGTACCCATCAAAGAATGAATTCATAGCTTCGCTTCTCGAGGTCGTAGTCATTCCGGCTGCAAAAAACTTCTTGGTGTAGGCACCGACCCACTGTGTCTTGATCTCATACAACGATTGTAACCATTCATGATTGTGCAAATAGTAGTCATCCATTAACGTGGCCCACCTCTCCTCGAACACGTCTACCGTCAACGATTTCTTCACACATGTATTAAAGTCAGTCTTGAATGACGGATGGTTTGCATATACATGGTGAAGCCGTTCGGGATATTTGTTGCTTATGTGCCATGTGCACAGGCCATGGTGAGTATCTGGAAGGACCTTAGCGATTGCATTTTTCATTGCCAGATCTTGGTCGGTGATGATGGTCTTTGGAGGAATATGATACATTGCTTGAAGGCCCAAACGAGATTGACTGATAGTGGTGGTTCACCCCGGTGAACGGAGCAAAAGGCATAGAGTACTTATTGGTGCGGTATGTGGTGTCAAACGTCACAACATCCCCAAAATTTTGGTAAGCAGCTCTAGAACGGGGGTCCGCCCAAAATATAGTACTAATGCGGTTCTCATCATCCAGTTGGAGACTGTAAAAAAATCCAGAATTCTCACTCTGAAGGGACCTGAAGAGATCAAGTGTAGTTTGAGAATCACTCTTACCGAAAGACTCTCTCCTCTGAGCACGAAGTTCATTTCGAAGGTCTACTTCGTTGAAACTCAACTTGTCAATCCCCCCAGCCTGGCTTGAGAAAACCCCCATCATCTTAGAAGGTGGAATTTTAGCCTCGGCCATTGTAAAAATTAGTTGTCTGTGTGCCGCGCTTATTTCTCGGTGTTGATGAATTTGACCAATCTTACTAGGGGTCATCAACTGATGATTATGGCTCAACTCCACTCCTGTCACAACCCAATGGTTTTCATTTTTTCGGTGTACTGCATACACATGGGCCTTGCAGCCGGTACCCGGAAATGTGTCCCGTTTTCTTTGTCTTGTTGTCCCTTCGTCACTGATCCGAACGACCGGAGTTACATGCGGTGCTCCTCTATGACACTCAAATAGTCTTGCACAAATTTGATCTGTATTCGCCCGTTTTCTAGTCGTCTTAGTTCTAATACCGAAACCTATCGTTTTCGAATATGCTCTATAGTATGCTTCAACTTCGTCCAGTGCTTGAAAAACTTGACCAACGTAAGGTGGATCAGAACCTTCACAAAAATTATTTCCTCCAGTTGCATCCATATTTATACTGGAATCTAAAAAATAAAAATTATATCATTCTCAACAAGTCATAGATTTAAATAAAAGAAGAATAAAATTTATTTAAACCACCGTCTTTCGGGAAATTTGGTATAATGTAAAATTAGCAAAATAGCCCCCGATGAGCGGCAAATTACCGAAATGCCCCCGGGGGTTCATTATCACCCTAACGCCCCAAATCAGCTTCAAAACAACCTTTCAGGTGCTTTGCTTACATTTCTGGACTAAGAAATCCTTTGAAAAACTTAACGCTGCAAAATTACGAAAATACCCCTATCGGGGATGCGAATTACCAAAATGCCCCCTGACAAAAAAAATCTGAAAAGTGCTTTGAAACGAGATTTTAAGCTTCTTGAATTCACTCTTTAAAATAACTTTTCAGGTGTCTCACACCCTTTCCTGAACTAAAAGTTATTTTAAGCACAAATTTGTGTAATGTAAAATTAGCAAAATAGCCCCCGGGGGTTCATTGTCACCCTAACGCCCATCAAACCAGCTTCAAAACAACCTTTCAGGTGTTTTACTTACATTTTTGGACCGAAAAACTTTTTTTCGGGAAAATTACCAAAACACCCCTCGCGGGGTGGCAAATTACCAAAATGCCCCTTGGCTTCAGAAAATATCAAAAGTGCTTTAAAATGCTATTTTAAGCTTCCTGAGTTCATTCTTGATCTAAAAAGTATTTTACGGATTTTTCGCCTAAAAATCCCGAACCGGTGTCCGGATCGAGCGCTTAAAAGCCCGTTCGGCCAAAAAATTAGCTAACGGCTTCGGAATGGCCCGAATTCCTGGGGAATGGAACTTCCCAACACCCTAGGGTTCTCATAAAAGTTTCGCTCGAAATCGCGCTGTCTTGATATTTTAAATTACACTGCAAAGTTACAAGGTTGCGCGTATCAGTTAACCCCTTTCTAGTCTTTGAAAAAATCTGAAATTTTTACCTGATACAGATCTTTTGAAAATAACTAGGGTCTCTGTTTCGTACTTTGGCAAAATCTAGCTCTAGCTATTTTTTATAAATTTGTGAAAAAACTGTCTAATTAAGTTTTCACCTTTAGCGACAATTACGCCCCGCAATCAGCTGCAAAACAACATTTCAGGCGTTTTACTTACATTTCTGGACTTAAAAGTCCGTTGGAAAACTTTTTCGAGAAAATTACCAAAATACCCCTCTCGGGGTGGCAAATTACCAAAATATCCCCTGGCTTCAGAAAATATCAAAAGTGCTTTAAAATGCTATTTTAAGCTTCCTGAGTTCATTCTTGATCTAAAAAGTATTTTACGGATTTTTCGCCTAAAAATCCCGAACCGGTGTCCGGATCGAGCGCTTAAAAGCCCGTTCGGCCAAAAAATTAGCTAACGGCTTCGGAATGGCCCGAATTCCTGGGGAATGGAACTTCCCAACACCCTAGGGTTCTCATAAAAGTTTCGCGCGAAATCGCGCTGGCTTGATATTTTAAATTACACTGCAAAGTTACAAGGTTGCGCGTATCAGTTAACCCCTTTCCAGTCTTTGGAAAAATCTGAAATTTTTACCTGATACAGATCTTTTGAAAATAACTAGGGTCTCTGTTTTGTACTTTGGCAAAATCTAGCTCTAGCTATTTTTTATAAATTCGTGAAAAATTCTATTTTTGACGCCCTAAAAAATCGCTATTTTGGAATTTTTCGAATGTAATACCCCGATTTGTCAAAACGTAATTTTGACGCCCTAAACACGAATTTTAGACTATTGTAAGAACAATTTAAGCGTAACACAATTTAAACAATCAATTGGTAAGAACAAATTGAAAAATACTTACTTGTTTTAACTTGATATATTTCAAGAAAAATCAACCGATCTTCTAGCGGTTATCCACCGATCTTCTAGCGTAAATTTTTTTTGTTTGTATGTAGGTGAGATAGGGAGAATGAGGAGAGTGGAAGAAATGATTCGGGGAGGAGGGATTTTATAGAGAGAAAAGTGAGAGAGGAAGAGAAGAACCGTGAGTGAACAGCAGGGAGGGGGAGAGGGGAATGACACGTGGGGGTGGGGGGTAGGGTGGTAATGACACGTGGGGGAAGAGGGGGTTCACGGGTGGGGGAAGGGGGGTTCACGGGTGGGGGAAAAGGACATAGGGTGGGGGCCACGGGGTGGGGGGCAAGGGGGGTGGGGGTCACGGAAGGCAATAATGCCAACGGCATGTAGGAGTTGCGGTTGGGCATTAATGCCACCATTTTCTCACGAGTTTTTCATTTTCTCGTGATATTTACGTGAATTTCTCATAGTATTTTCGTCCCTTTTGCGCCACGTGGCCCAACCGCTGCTCTTACCTGCGGTTCGGTGGATAAATTGTTATTTCTCCACCGGTAGATGTGGATCGGTCCTCTATATATATATATACATGCTTACTTCAAAAATAAGCAATGGGATCGGGTGAGTATGATCTCTCAACGGGAAAATTTGCTCTCATCATACTGTACAGCGCTCCCTGTACCTAATAGAATTATCATACAAGCTCCAAAAAAGCTGAATAGTTCTCAAGTCATCCTTTCAGCAGATTGCTCCTGCTCGACTGAAAAACAAATGACTATCTACTTGGGGTTTAACTTCAGCTTTGAAAAACTTGACTTTGGACTTTATATGGCATTTAAAACCTGGAAGACAGATTGTTGATGAAAAAGTACAAGGGCCACTCGAAATACTCAGCTAGTTTAAAAAGTTTTCCCATTAGCATTATTTCATTAATATAAGTACGACATACTCATATTCAAGTGTACAATATTGATTATAATCTCAGTGACATAGGACTCGGGATCATATAAATGCTAATGCTACATGACATTTAGTTTGCATTAAAGAAATATCATTTCCTCCAGCTTCATCACTGAAAGAATGGACACAATAAAGTAGCAAGGGAAAAGGCAAGGATACTCAACACATCAGAATTTGAACAGTTTTGAGAGCCATCAGAAGCAAGTTTGGGAGCAAAGAAAAGACGGAAAGTTTTCGGTGGAATCAGCGTATAGCATGCTTTATAACGAAAAACAAGCTGTGTTGCTCACAAAAGCATGTGTAGGATAGACAGTTCTTTATATCCTGGCCATGTCTGGTCACGGCTATGGCAGTTACCTACTCCAATTTTGTCATTAAAGATGATTTCAAGTGTCATTAAAGGGTGCAACAAAAACCTTTTTTTAAAATGTAAGGGTTGAAATCTGGAAGGAGACCGATGAACATAGCAAGGAAGTGGCAATTTTGCTGTATTAGGAAGTCACAATTTTCAATCACTCCACTGCCCAAGGAAAGACAAACCGACTCCAAGGGGTGGGAGAAATTGTAGACGTCTTGAAAGATAACCTCAAGGATGTTGAATCCAATTCCCATACCAACAGATCATATAAAAATTACAGTTCTAGCTAGGAAGAGGGAGGAGAAGGGAGTGAGGGAGAAGGGAGGGGGGGGGGGGGGGGGGAGGAGGAGAGAGAACAAAAGATACACTGAAACCAAGACCATTTCTGTACAACAAGCGAGAAGCCAGGTGTGATATTAATGATGCGTATTTACAAATGCTAGATGCCTTTAAGTTGTAATTTTTCTTATTTATTACAGTCCATAACCTTGATCAACGGTTGAAAGCACAAGCATACATACATCTGCTTTTAACTTTGTACACATAATGATTAGATGCCCGCATTAGTAATTCTAATATCCCCGCCTTGCTCAAATGGGGTAGCACTCCTGAAGCGGAATTGTATTTCACTAATAAGCTGAGACATCATGAGAAGCATCTGCACTGGTGAACTCTTTAATTAAGTTCTTGGTTGAAGGCAATCCAGCAACCACAGCCGCCTCAATGCCACACTCATTTGTTCCTCTTCTGATCATGAAGTATCCATCCTGTCATTCCAAACATGGGTGAGAAGGGAAATCAAACAAGAGAACATCTAAGCGAATTAAGTCCTTGGCAGAAAAAGTAAACTGAGATGCAAACATACGTCACCCCAGCTGCGATTCCATTGATTTGCAATAAGCTGCATCACGGCAAGTAGATAATGATGATACTATATTAGCCAGGCCCTAGAAGTTTGAAAACAGAAGGTAATAATTAAGATCACATGAACCTACCCAATAGTCCTCCCCATCATCAGTAGTACCCCATCCAATTAGCTTTACAGCATGGCCTCCCAAAACATCACCTGTTACGTGCTTGTAAATTCCCGACTTGTAATGAGCAAAGTCCTGTGTTAATCAAATTGTAGCAGTCAATCAAAGGTTTACAAGCACCTTCTTGACCCCCTGTCCTCAACCTTTTAGAAAATTAACTTCATGGAACCCACTAAAGTGACAGAATTATATATTGTATAGCAACGCTTAAATTGCTCCGTTTTGACCTGGAGGTCACAGGTTCTCATAGCAGAACCACCTCTCCACCAAAGTAGGGGAAAGGCCGCATATATCAATGCTTTCCAGCCCCAAAGGCATCCTTTACAATGTGCATGTGGGTATGAGTATCTAAATATTGATGTGAATTTCTAACCAAGGGTGTATCCCACGTGCAGTGGACATACTTGTTATACAATTTCTTCAGGCTTGTCACCTGCATAAATTGTTGTTCTGTGTGTGCATGCGTGTACATATTTGAGGTATTTGTCTGTCTAATTTGAAGTATATATGTGTTAACTGTGAGCAAATATATAAAAAGGTGATAATATGAAGCAATAGATTTGAGTACACAACAGGAATGTTTTCTGCCAATTACCTCGTACACAGTGAAAGCGACCTCAACTGGACCATTCTTATATACTTCTGCCATGATATTGTATGGATCTGAATTTACTCTATAGGCACTGACACCAAAGTGTTTAGACTTCTTCCAGAGCTGGTTCCCACTCGTGCACTTCCGTTGACACTTTGGGGTGGGATATGCAGGTTCACAACCAGGGTGTGAACATCCAGTATTATCAAAGTAGGGGTCACACTGCCAGGAATTAATTCATTTAGTTATTGAGGCACATCAGCAACAAAAGCCATGTTGCAGCTCAATGCAATAATCTTTCATCAGATTCATGGAATTAAGTAGGAGTGGCGTAGGACTATTGTCCCAATTAGTCAGAGAGAAAAACTTAGATTTTTAATCTTAACCAAATAGCCAGCGCCACCAGCGATAATTGAAATAATGGTTTTCACACGAAACCAAAAAAGTTTTTACCTCTTCAGTGACGACACCATGGTGGATGAAGTATCGCCATGCATAGATAGGATAACCACCATTACAACCCGAGCCACACATAAAGCCACAGCACGCTAAGAGGTCATTAACAGAGAGAGAAATATTCTGTGACAGAACAAGTAGATGTAGTTGAATATATTTGGAGTGCAGAAGACTAGATCGGTTCTCTATGAAATCAGAAGTTACCATGCCATAATGAATACAGAAGCGGTCGGATAGTGCTTCAACAGCACCAAAAGCCCAACAAGAACCACAGTGTCCCTGAATTATCATATAGCAGATCAGCTAAAATTTCAGCCCACTTACTGAAAGGAAATTGAGGTGGAAGACAAATGAAACGATGAGTCACCTGATCTTTGGGGTGTGAAAATCAATCCAGACGACGACAGAGAAAGGAAGAAATTAGTGCAATTTTAAAAGAATCATAAATTAACAATTCCAGGTAACTAACTGACCAAGAATTCTTCTAATTGTGCTACATTGGGTCCAAGCTTTTCTTGAATCAAATGTGTCGGGCAGCTTCAGACCCTTTGGATGAGTCATAGTAGGAATGCTCTTCAGATCACCTACTGGTGTCGCCTTTACTCCTAGGAGGTGCTTAAATTGGCCAACCTGTGCCACATGAAACAATTACAATTTAAAATTTGCCAACGGTAAAGCAATTAACAAAACCCTCTGTCATGAAATAATAAGCGAAACAGGCCCTGCCAGTAGCGACTCACAGTGTAGTTAGAGAATCGAGAATTCATGTTAGCTTTCCATCCAGCTTTGGGGTTTTGATTTATCTGTTTGACAATGGAGTCCTGCATGCCAAAGCAATGACTTGAGTCTTGCGAAATGGAGTACAACACAAAGTAATGAAAAACATCTTCCTTTGAGACAAAAATGAACGTACCTGAAGAATATCAGATTCAAGTTTAGCAGAAGACATTGTTTTGGATGCAAGAACCTGCATAAAAAGGAAATATTGTATTAGAGTCGATGAACTCTGTATTCCATATAACCCCCAGGAGTGTATTAGTTTTCTCGCTCGTCTTCATTTGATTTTTGTGCTCTATTCTAATCAAACAAAATAGAATTGTATCTATGTACCAGTCCCACATACATGTATACTTCTAGCATGGGGAGTTATATGCTGCGTGTAAATTCAAGTTAATGCGCATCTACGAGATGGAAAACATGCGCGAGAACTCGGATATGACTAAACAAAATGGTGGGAAATATAGCTAAACTCTCTGCAAAACCACGAAAAGACATGAGCTAATTTAACACTTTAAATGGCACAGTATTGCATCTATGCGCTAGTCCCACAACAATTACATGTATACTTCTACCATGGGGGTGATATGCTGCGTGTAACTGACGTGTAAATTCAAGTTAATGTGCATCTAAGAGATGGAACACATGCTTGGAAACTTGGATATGAGTAACCAAAATGATTGGCCAAACATTGCCACAAGCCTTAACAAAACCACAAAAAGACACAAGCTAATGGGTTTCAACACATCAATTGGCACATCTTACTCAATATCGCTTTAAAGACTTCATCATCGACTTGGACCTTGCAAACTGCACACAACATGAGCTTTAGATGATGAGCCCACAAAGGCTAGTGGGAGTTGATGAGCAAATTTGTCGCTGGGCTGTACATGCTTGCACTTTGAGAGCTCTCACATGCTTAATTTTTACATGTCACTTCCACATAGCTAGATTGTAAAAGGCTTTTGTGAGATTTTGAGCTTGCATGTTAGGAAGCATGGCCTCTTGCACTTCCATACTTGGGTTCGAGGGATGAAAGCAACCTGTTCCTGGGATCTGGTCTTCGTTGCTTTTTCTATTTTCGGTGTGTCTACAGAGATGAGTATGTTTGATTCTTCACTCTGACTGCTTCCTTCTGACTTTTTTCTCTCCCAGTTATGAAAGGTCTATTGGCGTAGTGTCATTGAGAGATTAGCTTACATGCCCTACGACTTCCAGCTATTCTTCCTTATCTATCTTACAGCTCATTAAGGAGTTGAAAGCAAGCTTCTAGGTTCTCAGTTATATCTATTGTGTTGATGTAAAAAGGATGGCATATAGGAAGAGAGGAACACATACTAAGGAGGTTGCACTTGACACCTTGGTCACCAATTCTTCGAAGATTTGAAACAAAGTTTTAGGGAGCAAGAGCTTGATTAAGATATTGGAAAAGAAAAAAAAAACAAAGGAGACAGAGTATAAAGACCGGCAAGGAGAAATGCCAAAATATGGGAAATTCATATTCAAAAGATATTAGGTAATCACGTGAAAAGGAAAGAAACAAAAAAAGAAGTATCAGAAATCATGAACGAGTACAAGCTCATAAAGACAAGAATGCCCATCCATGTGGCATTAAGGACTTCTGCAAATATTTTACAGCACAGGCCCGCTGATTGAAAGATCAAATCAATCTAAGAAGCTAATGGTACCCCGAGATTATGAAAAATCAGGGGCACTACTGTTTTGAAAAACCACTACATCATAAAACTTTTCAAACGTCTTGATTCAAGTAAAACCTGAAAGTTGCAGTCGTTAGTACTCTTATTGACCAGAGCAAGTGTTTAATAAATGTTCAATAAGCAAGAAACAACCCAGACCATCTACAGAAAAGGTTTCTTTACCCCTAATTGTGTCAAAGAAGGAAATACCTCACATAATAAGCATGTATCTAGCCTCTAAACCACATGTTCTGCTACATGGAAAAGTACGTATTCACATGCAAGAATCTCAAATAATTCAAATAATGAGATTTGACACATATAAGATACTCCTGACATTGACAAAATTAGGGAGCAAGAACTACTTAAAAATGGCAAAAAGGAAATAAAAAGGTCAAAGAACTCATTTTAGGAAGTTATATGAAAAGAAAACAAATTAGAAAACAAAGATAAGACAATTTCAGAAACCATGAAATTGTTCCAAGAAAGGTAAAGACATATTATGATTTGAGTACGAGCAAAACAAGAAATGAGTGACTGTGAAGATGGGCACAAATATTGTTGCATTTGGAAGTGTTAAACATCGATACAATTTAAATTGCAAGATGAAGAACGGGCCCACTGTTACAAAAATAAAATCTACTAGAAGGGTTTTGCGGGTTTGACACATTAATAGCATTTTTTTTTTTTGGGGGGTTAAGTTGTAGAATTGCAATTCAAAAACAAGGAATTAGCTACAAGAACATGTTGTCCCCTTAGGTAGCTACACCATAAGGAACAATCCACTATCAAAAACCTTGCAGAGCTAAAGCTAGTTGCTTTAAATCACCGATTACAAAGCTACACCAAAAGTTCAGACGTAACATCTGGATAACTTACCCAAATGGATCAATACGCAATTTAGATATTCACTATTTTCTTTCCTCCTTTTTGTTGCCCTTGCACTATTTACTGAGCTGCTACAAAAAACGATAATTTAAAACAACAAATGTATAAGAAATTTCGTATCTTCCGAATCCCCTCGATTACATATCCTTGAAATCCGGCAATCCCATCATTCAAAATTCCGTTGTTAACAAATGCTTGAAGCCAATTCCAGTTGTGTATTCGAAGTTTACATCTCATTCAAGTTGTGTATTGATAGCTCACAGTTGCTGTAGAGTAATACTGCAAGTAATTCTTGAAGTAAGCCAAAAAACTTTAGAACAACTTCCTATCACTTGTAACTGCACCATCTCGGATCAAACAGGTAAACACTAAACAACCAAGCTTAGAAAACACCAACAAAGACAACACTTGCTGTGGAATTTCAGTGAAGTACCTAAAAGGAAAGCGATTGGAAAAGAGGAGCAAAGGAGATCGACAACAAAAACACGATCGAGACCCAAAATCGAAACCTCCAAACCTGCTTTATATTTTAAGACGAGACCAACTTGCCCAAAAAACCCTTAAACAAAGTATTACCAGCCCCCCTCCCTTACCCCACATTGCACGCTTAAAATTAGAACCCAACCGCCTTTCTAGCACTATCCCACCTTCACTCCATAACCACCCCCCCGACCTGGCGCCAAAACCCTAGCATAAAGGCAAGAATTACAAGGACCCTCCCTTAATTCAGTCAAGGAGGAGAAAGATTGAAAAAAAAACTTTGAAAGGTCCATGTCATCACTATGGAACCCTCCCTACGCTCTCCCCAACAAAACATAAGTAGGATCCTTAGGTCCAAAAAACTAGCGAATTCCAATCAAAGCCAAGCATAAGAGAAAGCAAAGAGTCAAAAGTGAACAGGCAACGCGAAGTCCAGAGACTGAATCCGAATATGAGTACAAAGGAAAGTGCAGTTTTAAAGTGACATAACCGACTTCCTTCCGCGAAAGAAACATGGCTTAGATAAAACGGACGTGTTCAACCAAAGATAACAAAAGGAAAAGAGAATATATTAATGCAATCAATGTGTCAACTAATAACAGATGTGGCGTGGAAGAAGCAGGACCAAGAAGTGTAACCCGATGACGTCGATTTTCATGGTGGATGACCACAGGCAAACAGAGGCCAGACAGGGAAAAGACCACCCTGGCTGCAGATTGGACGAAAACCCTCGAATATTCCGGCACTCGCTGGCGAATATTCCGGCGATTGCCGGCTAATATTCTGGCCACTCCACAAGGCGTTAACCAGCCCCAAAATGTCGTTCAAAAGATACGATCTACACTTCCATGGTCGGATAGTTGTACATCTAGGTTCCATCAAAAAGATCTTAAAGGGATGTCCAAATTTAACCTTTCGCCTCATGGATCAAAGGCCTAAGAAGAGAAGTTTGGGCCTTGACTTCAGCGTCGACCGACTCTGCCGCCGGCAACTTTGCAACCCCTTCACGACTATTCATGAGACCACCAAACCACAAAACCAACACAGTAATCAATCAACTAATTACAGCCGTCCCACGTGCTAACGCATGGTGGGGCGGCAGAGGGAAGTGCCGCTAGAGTTTGGAAGTTAGAGGAGAGTAGATCTGGATTACTTGTCCAGACGCCAGACGTTAGTTTTTCACTGGGTTTTAGAGTGAAACACTTATAATGTCACCAATCAGAATTTTCAAGTTGTGGCCTAAAATTACTTGAGATGACACCTTCTCGATGAAGTAAAATCTAAGAGTTGCAGTTGTTAGTTTTTATATTCTCATTGAGCACCAAATGTTGGATAAGGAAGAAAACATATTACAAAAGAATGCTTTAACCCCAAACTTGGCGTCCAACTAGTAACTACCTCTTGATAACCATGTATCTACTTATCTTCCTAAAGGAGATATTTTCATGTCCAAACCTCTCTGATTAAAAAGAAGGGGTAAATTTTTCATCCGAAAATCCCTCTTCCAATAAAAAACACAATTACCAAATCTTATCTCCAGTACTCCTAGCGGGAAGAAAACAATTAGCGAGACTTGAGAACCCTTTAAGCAATTTTGCTGATTTTTGCTTATCTTTAACTAGAAAGCATCAGGTTATCCCTCTACAGATTGTGCTCTTTTCTGTAAGCATCCATTTCGTTCCAAAGGCTTCTCATTAACTAGTAAAGTTCTTCAGGTTACCGAGATAAACACTGAAGAAAACAAGCAAGCTACAGGGTGTAATAAGATTAGATGACCCAGATCCTTAGTCTAACAGTCTTGAACCACCCATAGATCTCAGAAAAGCTACAGAAAGAAAGTTGTCTACAACTGGGTTACAGAGAGAAAAAGATAGAAAACCAACCTGCAGGTGCAAAGTGGAGATGACACCTAGAAGTAAGACGGTCGCCGCCAAGAACAGGTGATTCGGAGCCATTTTTGGTGCCTAGCAGAATAGGAGCAGGACGATGGTTCAGCTCCGATGAAAATTAGAGTCCACACGTATATATACAGAATTACAGATATTTTCTATTGACTTTGCTTAGACCGCGTTTGGCTATGAGGCAAAAGTACATTTTTTTTAATCAATCTGCATAATATATATAACTAGAAGTAGGGCGGTAATTTTTGCACTATTATTACATGTTTCAGATGTTCAAATGCTTGTCTATAGTGTTAATTTTCACAAAATAATTATATTCATGATAAATGTTACACACGTATCAATGAAAAATAATGAGGACAAACATTTACATTTCAAGGACATATATTCTCTTCTTTAGCAAAATAGAAGATATATTCATGAAAAATCAATAAATTCATTCCAAATCTAAACTCACGCTCCACTTTTGTCATATAAAAAGTAATTTGGAGGGAAAGATTCCAAATTTGAAGTGGATTTTATCATGCTCCATATTCATAACAACTAGAGATGTGATTTTGAAATTTTGACCATTATCAGTTTTATAATTTTTTTCATACATACTTAGAGATATGCTTTGTTAGAAAGGTCTTGCTAACATGTGCCCTATCTTTACAAGTATCTAGTATTGTGGAATATCTCAATTGAAAAAATTAGATATGTTGCTATGTCAACAAAAACTTCTCTATATCATAGAAAACTAAAACACTATTGTGCCCTTATATTGATTGTAAGTGTATTAGTCCATTAAGGGTAAATAGATAATTTTAATTTTAAATAGTTCAAACCCTAGTTATCCATCTTCTTCCCCAATCGTCAACAACACCTGTAGCTCATGGTGGTGGCAAGGAAGCTCGACGAGACTACACTGCTTTCCTCCTGACCCCAATCATCCTTAAATCCCATCATCGATTCATTGCATCATGTTGGCGAGTTAGAAGAAAGGATCGCCTACTTTGTGGTGGAGGCAGGAGAGAGTGTGTGACGGTGAGTTGCGACGGCGTGATGGAAAGAAGCTAGTGGGGGAAAATAAGGTGGTTGTGCTGCCGACATGGTAAAGGAGATTGTCGGCGTGGTGGTGGAGTGAAGAGAAAAAAAAATGCAGGTGAAGAATTAGGGTTTTGATTTTGACACAAAAATGACTAATTTATCATATAACGGGATATCTGTCTTTTTAATCCTACGCCAGAGAGAAATTTTGATGGCATAACACCACATTCGCCTTGCCCTATACCAATTAGATCATTATAAGTTTTACAAGGTCAATTGAAAAGGGTTAAATTTATGTCTTATACTGTGATAATGTGTCTTGGATAAAAAAAATCCAAAATATGTAGGTGTCCCACATCGGTTATTCAGAGAAGGTCACAACTTGGTCCTAAGTATATAAGTCTTGTCCCACATTGATTGTTTAGAGAAAATGACTGCTTATCTCTAAGTATATATATATATATATATATATATATATATATATATATATATATATCTATATGTGTGTGTGTGTGTGTGTGTTGTCTTGTATTGTATTGTGTTTTAAGGACAAGAGAGAAGAGTCATTCTTTGAGAGGGTTTGTTGAGAGAGACAAAGGTCTGTAATCTCAAGTGACAGACATTGTGAATTTTATGTTACCACCATGGAGTAGGCTTTCGCCGAACCACGTAAATCTTGTGTCTTGTGTGCTTCTATTTTATGTTATCTTTTTCAATTTTCTTCTTCATTACTTGGAGCAAAATCTAGTATATTTTTAACAAGTGGTATCAGAGCTGAGGTTCAGAGTAGATTGAAAGCACCTTGCAATGGCGTCAAAGACTTCGACAGAGTATGATTTGGAGAAGTTTGATGGATCGAACGATTTCTATTTATTGAGGATGATGATGCATGCTGCTCTAATTCAGTAAAGGTTGTTAAAAGCTTTAAAGGGGAAACAAGGGCCTCTCGATACGATGTCTGCTGATGAAAAAGAAGACATGTTGGAGAGAGCCCATAGTACCTGTTGTTGTGTTTACCCGACTACGTGTTGCGAAAGGTTTCTCAGGACACGACTACGGTTGGATTGTGACTGAAATTGGAGAGCTTATACATGATGAAGTTTCTGACAAATCTCCGGTATTTAAAGTAACGGTTGTATACTCTTCGGATGAAAAAATGTACATCAATTATGATCATCTTGATGAATATAACAAGGTACTATTAGATCTGCAAAATATTGATATCACGATAGAAGATGAGCATATAGCTTTACTGTTGTTGTGTTCTTTACCTCCGTCACATGAACATCTTGTTACTACCTTATTATATGGGAAGGACTGTATTTGCATGGAGGAGATTGAGGCCGAGATAAATTCTCAGGAATTAAGGAAGAAGGTTTCAAAAAATAGGAGAGAGGAACATTGTAATGGTCTGATGGATCGACGCCAAAGCATTGACCATGCTGGGTCTAAAAATAAAGGAAGATTGAGGTCTTAGTCAAAGACAAGAAAATTAAAGTGCTATTATTGTCACAAGAAAGGGCATTACAAAAAGGATTGTCCTGAGCATAAAGGAAGAAAAAGAATAATTCCAAGTCGGCTAATGCTGGACTAGTAGAAGAAAATTCTGATGGTGCATATGTTCTTTCAGTTACTATCAGTTCTTCGAATGGAGGGTGGATTCTTGATACAAGTTGCTCCTATCATATGAGTTCCAATAGGGATTGGTTTGCCACTTATCGCTCATTTGATGTGGTCAAAGTTCTTGCGAAAAATGATGTTACCTGTAAAGTAGTTGGAACAAGTTTAATTCAGATTAGGATGCATGATGGTATTGTGAGAACTTTGACTGATGTCAGGCACGTTCCAGATCTGAGGAAAATTTTGATTTCTTTGGGTACCCTTGACTCCAATGGTTGTAGCTATTGGGTTGCAGGTGAAGGTATGAGGATAGTGAAGGGTGCTCTTGTTATGATGAAGGGCTTGAAACAAAATAGTCTCTATTTGTTGCAGGGTAGCACAGTTACAAGAGTAGCAGCAACAACTTCGTCTTCTGATATAGATTCTAACACTACCAAGCTTTGGCATATGCATCTTGGCATACGGGTGAGAGAGGTATGAATGTGCCGGACAAACAAGGTTTGCTGGGAAGCTAGATTTTTGTGAGCATTATGTCTTCAGGAAGCAGTACAGGGTGAAATTCAGTCGGGCTGTTCATACCACTAAAGGTACAGTAGATTATATCTATTCAGATCTTTAAGGTCCTTCCACTGTTCCTTCTAAGGGTAGTGGCAGATATATATTGACCTTTATTGATGACTTCTCAAGAAAGGTCTGGGTGTACATTCTGAAAAAGAAGAGTGGTGTCTTTGTTCAGTGGAAGCAGTTTAAGATGATGATTGAAAAACAGACCGGCAAAGAAATTAAATGCTTGAGGACTGACAATGGTATGGAATTCTGCTTGGATGAGTTTACGGAGTTCTGTAAGAATGAAGGCATAGTGAGGCATCACACTGTTAGAAAATTGCCACAACAGAATGGGGTTGCATAATGAATAGGACTCTCCTTGAGAGGGCTCAATGTATGCGTTCAAATACTTGGTTATCGAAGGAATTTTGGGCAGAAGCTGTTAGCATAGCTACGTATTTGATAAATAGGTCTCCATCGACTGCAATTGATTGCAAGACTCTTGAAGAAGTCTGGTCTGGTAAACATGCTAATTATGAAATTTTGACGATATTTGCTTGTCCTGCTTATGTTCATGTTAATGATGGTAAACTTGAGCCGAGAGTAAAGAAGTGCATTTTCTTAGGCAATGCAAATGGGGTAAAGGGGTACCGGTTGTGGTGTCCTGATTCTAAGTCATCCAGGTTCCTAATTAGCAGATATGTGATCTTTGATGAGTCTTTGATGCTTTCGAAGAAGAAAGAGTCTATTGATGCAGGGAAAGACTACGGTGTCAGTGAGAAGGTGGAGCTAGAGGTTCAAGCTCTAGATTCTTTGCCTATACTTCCTACAGATGAGGAAGATGGTTCTCATTCTACTGAGAAGAATGAAGAACCTCAGAAACAACAGTATAGCATTGTTAGAAATAGACCGAGAAGAGAAATTTGAACTCTTCAAAAGTATGAATATGCAGATATGATTGCTGGTGATATTAGTGTGGCAGAAAGTATTGAGATTGAAGAGCCTGTTACGTATAAAGAGGCCATCAAGAGGGTGAAATTAGCACAAGTTGCTATAAGTGAGAAGATGGAATCTCTTCACAAGGATCAAACGTGAGAATTGATGAAACCACTTGTGGGCCAAGAGATTGTTGGTTGCAAATGGGTCTACAAGAAGAAATATGGACTTCTTGGAATGAAAAATGTAAGGTATAAAGCACGCTTAGTAGCTAAGGGTTTTCATCAAAGAGAAGGTATTGATTACAATAAAATATTTTCTCCTGTAGTAAAACATACTTCGATAAAAGTGTTGCTTGCTATGGTTGCTCTATATGACTTAGAACAGTTGGATGTCAAGATAGCTTTTCTACACAGTGAGTTAGAAGAGCAGCTATTCATGTGTCAGTCAGAGGGGTTCATGATCCAAGATAAGGAAGATCATGTTTGCTTATTGAAGAAATCCTTGTATGGATTAAATTAATTCTCCAAGGCAATGGTATAAGCAGTTTGACACTTTCATGACAAAGAAAGGTTATATCAGGAATGCCTATGACAATTGTGTGTATCACTAGAGGCTTGCTGATAGTTCTCATATATACTTGCTGTTGTATGATGATGATACGCTGATTGTTGCAAAATCGATGTTAGATGTCAATGGTTTGAAAAAATAGTTGAAAAGGAAACTTGAAATGAAAGACTTAGGTGGAGCAAAAAGGATATTAAGGATGGAGATTCAAAGAGTTCGACCTGCATCAGAAAAAGTACATTGAGCGAGTACTGCATCGCTTTACTATGGAAAACTCCAAACCTATGACTACTTCTTTGGCGGCACACTTCAAGCTTTCAGCAGCTTATTCCCTACATAACCAGGAGAAGGTGGAGCACATGGCATGTGTTCTATATGCTAGTGCAGTAAGTAGTCTCATGTATGCTATGGTTTGTATAAGGTCTGATATTTTTCATGTGGTCAGTGTGGTTAGCAGGTACATAGGTAATCCTGGGAAAGCTCATTGGCAGGCACTGAAGTGGATATTTTAATACCTGAGAAGTACTATGGATACTGGTTTAGTCTACCATCAGGGCAATGATGTGAATGATAGAGTTGTTGGATATGTGGATTCAAACTACGTTGGAGATTTGGATATGATGAGATCTTTGACAGGTTATGTCTTCACTTTTTAGAATTGTGTGATCAGTTGGAAGGTTACTCTTCAGACTATTGTTGCCTTGTCAACTACAGAAGCTGAGTATATAACAGCAACCGGAGCAGGGAGTGGTTGGTGATTTAGGCTTGAAGCAGGAGTCTAGCATTGTTACGGCGACAGCCAAAGTGCCAACATCTTACCAAAAATCAGATGTTCCATGAGAGGACCAAGCACATTGATGCCATGTTTCATTTTATTTGGGATGTGGTTTCTCATGGTACTATTATGGTAGATAAGATTTTCCGCAGATGAAAATCCAGCAGACATGATGACAAAGCATATTCCGGAGATCAAGTTTAAGCATTGCTTAGATTTGATCAATATCAGCGGTATTTGAGGTGTAGCTGATGATATTTTCAGGTTGTTTGTGACTTGTTTTATCCAAGCTAAGGTGGAGATTTGTGATAATGTATCTTGGATTAAAAAAAAACTTGAAATGTGTGGGTGTCCCACATCGGTTATTCAGAGAAAGTTACAACTTGATCATAAGTATATAAGTCTTGTCCCACATTGGTTGTTTAGATTAAGTGACTATTAATCTCTAAGTATATATATGTTATCTTGTATTTTGTTTTAAGGACAAGAGAAAAAAGTCATTCTTTGAGAGGGTTTGTTGAGAGAGACAAAGGTCTGTAATCTCAAGTGACAAACATAGTGAAATCTCTGCTACCACTGTGAGTAGACTTTTGCCGAACCACGTAAATCTTGTGTCTTGTGTACCTCTATTTTCTGTTATTATTTTCGATTCTCTTCTTCATTACTTGGAACGAAATCTAGTATATTCTTTAACATATATCATGGATAAGTTTTTGAGGCTCGAATTAAATTAATATGTCAAAATTTAAAATTTAGCATATAAATTTAGAGGTGGCATGGTGTACTTACAAGCTAAAACATGCTTTCTAGTATCAGCACTGCGAATATAGAATTTTAATGTACCCACTAAGGTAACATATCTTAAAAGTCCCGCCAGCACGTTATTTTTTTTTTCTTTCAGTATGTTATTCAATGAGGCATGTGACTTAGTTTCAATGAAAATACCATATAAGTTATAATAATGCTTATTATTGTGTGGCGATGATGATCTTTGACTAGTTTAGAAGTCCTAATATTTATTAATTGCTTTTGACAAATTTCATGAAAATTTGTTATTTTTTTCCACATTATACCGACACTATTATATATTGTTACCTTTCCTAAAAGATGCTTATGGTGTGGGGACATGTTAATGTCACTCTTACAATTACTTTATTTCTAAAAAATGATGACAAAGGTAACTAGAAGCCTAACTTATGCTTCCCAAACACGTGTTCCCGGAGCACATGTGAGCACTTCTCTTCTTAGGAAAACATAATGCAATATTTTTATGGATTGTTAGACTCTTTTTCTTTTTTAAACGGGTAAAGTCCTACAAGATATATATACCACAAAACATAGCACATTACTGTTAAAGTAGCCGACACGTACACATACAAGTAGCCTACGTATACACATGCAATAATAAACACCCATATGTACAAACATCTTATTACAAGCTTCTGAGGCAGGCAAAACAACCCTAAGGGGCTAGTAAACTAATGCATTCACCCAATGTTGCAAAATACCTTGATCCAAATGGACCCATTGAATCCAGGGAAATCAGTATCCAACTCCATCCCTTAAAACAAGCTAACCATCAAGCTTTAGCCAAAATCTACTTACTAGCCATACTTAGAGAACAGCACTGGGCAGCATCCAACAGGTAGTAGAAGTCAAAAAGAGCAAGGAGCTTGTTCTTGAAAGATCAGCCTTCCTTGACAAAAAGAGCAGGGGTCGGCCGTGGAGTAGGGTGGGGGAGGTCAAAAGGTAGATGGGTCGGCTTAAGGGTCAGCCTTGGGTGTGAAGGGAAGGTCAGCCATGAGGAAGAAGGAGGCTCGATCTTAATTATGGTGGGCCGAATGTGGTGTTAAGGGTTAAGCTGAAAGAGGTTGAAGGCGAGCACCGAGGTGGTGGCCAAAAAAGGGTGGTTGAAGTGGTAAGATGGCCAAAGTTTAGAAGATGTTATGAGGAGAAGGGAAGGAAGACGAAGGGACATCGGTGGCGACGCGGGGCTGCCGCTGCCTAGGGGGCTAGGGAAAGAAACGGAAGGAAGGAGAGGGGGTCGCCAGGGATAGGGGTGACGTCTATAAGAAGAGGTTGAAGGTCGAGTGTTGGCGGCGCTTGAGGTTGGCGGTGCTAGATGGTAGAGATTAGGGTTTAGTGGAAATTTGGGTTAGGGTGACTCGAGTCAGATGGTTCGTGTTCGAGTTAATGGGTTAGATATTGGACTCTTTGAGGGAAAGAGAATCATGGGTCGGGGCAACTGCGGATCGGATTCTGCCCCTTGGTTTTTTGAATTTTAAAATGAATTTCAAATTTTTGATTTGTTTTATTTGGCCTTCCAAGGAGGGAGGGGGAAGATGAAAATTTTTGGTTGAAAATATTTTCTAAGTGCCAAAAAGGGGAGAAAGGGGGTTGGGGGTACATGAAAGAAAAAATTTCTAAGTCCCAAAAAAAGGGAGAATGAAACTCAAGCGAGCATGGAGAGGGATGACACTGTTGGTGGTGCTGCTACCGCGACCGTGAGAGGTCGAGATGAGAGGGAAGGGGAACTTGAGATGGCAAGCTGGCATCGATCACAGGCTGGGACAAAGAAACAAGGAAGGGCTGATAGGAGGTGTTGCTTGCATGCCTAACTAGGGCGTCGCGAGGCCAGTGTTAATGTGGTGGACGGAAACGAGACTTAGTAATGTGGCTCGAGCCACCCCGCACAACATCTACCAAGTCAAGATGCAATATCAGAGTGAGGGTGTGATATCTGGCCTGCCTGGAAAGCACGAAGAGGTGAAGCCCCCCCACGGGGGCATGTTATACACTCAAGGGTGGTGTGAGTAGCATCAACAACTACAGCTTGAAAATTTATCTAAGACTGGAAATTACAAATTTTCATTGATAACAAAGGGAGGCAAAATTTCTTGGTGCATGGTGAGTGAATACATTTAAAGTTGTGAAATGAAGAAAAAAAATTAAAAGTGTGAAAAAATGCATTTAGGCTGGCCAGGGATAGGTCGATGGGGCACATGTCCCTACATATAAAGTTTGAGCTCTTTGGATGCAATCTTGTCAGCAAAGGCAAACTTGGGCCCCTGCACTACTTGAGGACGTGACCAATAATCTGATGTAGGGGCAATAATTGGGCTTCGCTAAGTCTTCCAAAGTATACTCAGATTTGGGAGGAGGGAAGGTTATGGAATTATCATTACTCCAAGTCTCAAGGAACACGTTGACTATCTTTAGGTCGTACGGGAATTCTGGGGCAGGCGTTAATTGCCTTCCCTTGTCAAGGCACCCTTCCCCTCTCTAGAATCGACACTTGCGGCTGTTGTCTTCGTCACTGGCTGCTTCCATCATCGCGGTCAAGGTAATATAAGTTTGAAGCTTCGGGATTCTTGATGGACCGACCAAGTCACAAGTGCATCGTGTAGCTTCCTTGACATGTCCTCAAGATCGAAGCTGGAGGTTTTCAAGGTAGACCATGTACTTGTCTCTCATGTTCTTGATGCAAATGGTACAAAGTCTTATCCTTACTAAAGTCAATGCAATCCAAGTACTTGTGATGAAATCGTGTGACATAGACGTTGAGGTCTTCCCCAGAGTTCTAGTGGATTTTGATAATGTCAACAATAGTCACACTATCCATTTCATAGTGAAACTTGTCAAGGAAGAGCTGGACCATGTCAGACCAGGAATGGATGGTTATGTACCCTCAGGGATCTAGTGGTACCAGACATAGGTGAGGCCAGTCAGGGACTAGTGAAGTTCTTTAAGTTTCAAAAGTGTCGTCCTCCCCGTAGTGCTCTAGAGAACCGGCAAAATAGGTGAGGCCAGTCAGGGACTAGTGAAGTTCTTTAAGTTTCAAAAGTGACGTCCTCCCCGTAGTGCTCTAAAGAACCGGCAAATAGGTGAGGTGCTCATAGGTATTGCCTTCTTTGCCATTTGAACAGGGTGAAGGTTGGTTGCTTGTACTTGACAGTATATAGTTTCATGGCGAGGTTGCTAGAGTAGGGAGCATGGCCAGATAACTTAGAGGATGAGACGGTAAAGATGACTGTTTGAGACGGTGGAGGATGGCATCAAGGTCATTCTTGGTGACTTACGAAGCATGCAAGGGTTTGTGCCCTGACGGGATGATCTTGGCACCTGAGCCCCTAAACGAGCGACCTGAGGCACTGAAGGGATGACAATGGTAAAGAAGGGCTGAGGGTGGGGAGTAGCTGGTGTGGTTTGCACCGGGGTAGTGCCAGTGGCAGGAGGCCGACAGTCAGAAAGGGTAGATTGGAAAAAGTGGGGGGCACGACTTGTGTTAAGGTGTCAGTTGGTTTTGTTCGGGTTAGGTTCCTTCTCAATTGATTCATTAGTCTTTAAAGTACTCCGAGCAAGGTGGGGCACCGCCAATGAGGGTGCGTGCAAGTCCTACCAACAAGGGCCTGGAGTACCAAAGTAGTGGGGTCGCGACACTGGGACTTAAGCAGTGTTCAGAACTAACCCGAGCCTTGAAGGCTAGATCTAAATAGTAGGGGCCAACCTTAGAGCTTAGGATGACATGTGGTGAGTAGCTAGCAAACACGGGGTGGGGAGCTCTAAGGCCTTGAGAGGTCGACGACTGTGAAGTCAAGGACTTAGACTAATGTTTGTATTTCCATAATCGCGGCCATGAGAGATGATTGAGGGTCTTGAAGGTTAATGATGGTAGGGGTGAGGGGCTAGACTACGACATTGACGATTGTTGCAACATGGGGTGTTGTGTTGGTTTTTTCTTATTCCTTGAGGTGATGCTCTTCTTGGATGGCTAGGTTGAGGCCATGGTTGGTAGTTAGGTAGCCTTGAATTGCTGAGACATGGTTGCTTGGGTGTGTCAAACAAGGGGCAAACTAAATTGCAATGATTACCTCCCAGCGAAGTCGCCAAAATGATGCCAAAGAAGTGGGTTCTCAATAGAAGTGGCTGGAGGTGCCACAAGAAATACAGTCAGAGTTAGATGCCAAGTATGTTGATGTGGAACAAAGCAAGGATTGAGCAAGGGCAAAGACTTAGTGCTTTCTAGATAGAGCTTGAGAAGTGGTAGCGCTGCGAGGACTAAAATGCAGGGTGAGTACATAATGACAGTCAAAGTCCAATGCTTAGGTCTAGAGTCAAAGTCCAGTATTAGTGTTCTTTGTGTTTCTCTCTGGAGTTCTAGAGTTCTAGAGTGAAAATGAGTTCAGAAAATGTGTGAAGTCCAGAGAAAGAATTCTTAACCTCCTATATAGGGGTTGAGATGATGATGTCATCAATCGACACGTGGCACTCCATGAGATTGACACATCATCGAGGCCCACAGGTGTCGGTGCTCTGCAGACTGTCGGATTGCATATTCACCCGGCCTGCCCCTTACAGCGTCACGCTGTGTGTTTAGAAAGATTGGCTTCACATTGTCAATGTGTCTAGAGAACCCCCTTAATCTAGCCACCAGTCTAAAGCCCTTACAGAGTCCCACAGGTTGTCAAGAGATGCTGAGGACCTAGTAGTGGTGAGGAAAGTTGACGCCCAACTACCAGGCGAACTAGACGCGATGCCCTCAGGAGACCTGCTCCTTTCTCGGAGTGACCTGAGGGTTATAGTCTTTAGGGGTTCTGATAAAAAGCCTCTTGTGCCCTAGCACGTAAACTAGTCATGCAAACTCTCTGACAGACATAGTGTCTTAGAGAGCGATCCTACCCCGCGGGTGAGTCCTCATGTCAAAGCACTCAGAGCATGCCAAGGTATTGTTCTACAGGAGTCGCTTACCTGATAGATCGAGGTAGTGTCCAAAAGGAGTCGCTTGCTCGACATGGTGAAGTAATGTCCCAACGGGGTGAGACAGTGTCCCAAAGGAGTCGCTACCTAACGGGACGAGAGTTTTCATGCTAGAGCACTTGGAGCTCCCTGGTGGAGATAACGTCTTAGAGAGCTAGCCTATCTCCGCGGGTGAGTCTTTGTCCGGAGCACTGTGAGCGCGCCAAGATAGTGTCCTGGAGGAATCTCTTACCCGAGGGGCCGAGACAGTGTCCCAAATGAGTCATTTACCTTGCAGGTGGAGAGTCCTCATGCCGAACCACTTGGAGCTTCTAGACAAAGGTAGTGTCTCGGAGGAGTCGCCTATCCGTGCGAAATACTACACACTCCGAGAATGGATCGAAACATGTTCCACAACCAAGGCAAGGTGTCCACATGTGGTGAAGAGATGGACCAAACGCGAGGGCTACGTAATTGTTATAATCATTCAGGGGAAGACCGAGGCCAACCCTAGGGGAAGGCTGAGGCAGCGTCAATGTTGTTTCTAAGGGTCTCGATTTGAGTTAACTGGTTCAATAACGTTGAACTTTGACTGTTGAGAAGTTAAAGTGTCATGAGAGAGGGACCCAAGAGGGGTCCAAATGTACATTGCCAAATTTGAAAAAGTAGATGTCAGAATGTGCATAGTTAAAATGGGACAGCAACACAAGTTTTTGAAGTTAAATAAGCTTCTTCTGTTATATCCACGAGTGGTTAATCTATAATTGACAAATTTGAAAACGGTTAGCGTTCAACATCAGCTTATGATATTTCTATTGTAATCACGCACAATTGAAGTCTGCTTATTTTCTTATTAAACTTTTAACCAGTAATAAAATCGCTTTTTTTAAAGTTCATCTGCCTCCCAAAAAGGGCCGCGACGGTGTAAGAAGCAAAACATGCGGTGAATTTCAGCTATGTCACCTCAATGCGGGACCCACACCGGGACGACGTGGATCCCAATCATTGGACCTTTTACACTTCCCAATTAATAACTTTTTGCTTCACGTTACCTTCTGCCCTTAAAATAAGGCCTAAAGTCATCCTATGATTGGCTGCGGCACGCCAACGCCAGTCCATGACGTGGCCTCCTAACCGCCCAATGGCTTCCCCCGGCCAGGTTGAGATGTGACGTGGCATTAACCACACTGGATATGACGTGGCAACATCCCATGACGTGGAGCCAGCTGGCCCACCGCCACAAGCACGGAGCACGAGCAGTCCGCGAGCCCGAACGTGTTGGAAGGCGGGAGCGCCATGGCTTCCTCATGTCTGCTCTTCTGTAAAGCACGTCAACCAACAACAGAGACTCGCCGGCAAGCTTCCAATTCCTCAATAATGCCCGTTCTGCTCTGCCTTCAATCCTTTCTCTCATCATTCATCGTCCAAAGCCTGTTCATCTTGCCTCTCCTTCCCCCTCGTGTTTCTATAAAGGGAAGGCACGGGGCCATCAAAGAGCCGATAAAGTTGAACCCATTTAGCAAAGAGAGAATTTAGAGCCAGAGCAATCAGCCCACTATTGGAAAAGGGTTTGGTGTCCTGAGGCTGAGGTGGAGAGAGAACTTCGTTGGGAGGAACGCGTTTGGGATTGAGATGGAAGCGTTACGCGTGCCTCTGGGCCAAAATGGGGGCTGGTTTACTGGTGCGAAAAGTCGTCGATGGTCGTCGCTTGGCAAACAAGTCGGGAAGGGTTTCTCTCCGAACCCTAATTATTTGCGGTGGCAGCGGTGCCAGAAGCGGGTGCGGGCTATTGTTAGCGGGCCTGGCGTTGATAACCACGTTGATGCAACGCCAAATGCGTCCGCGTTGGATCATTTGATCGATGCAGATCGCGCTGTCTGGAGTGATCGGTTGACGTCCGTGAGAAGAAGTGATGAAAGGGAAGAGGAGGGAGTTTCTGAGAAGCTTGATCAGTGGGTAAGAGATTCCGTCGTGGAGGTATGTGTAATGTGTGAAACCCTTAGCTTTACTTTGATTGCATGTTTTCATTTGGTAGAAAAGAATGCCGACATGTTTACTTTGGAATGGCTGTACGACGAGCTTCAACATCTTAAAGAATACAGCAGTTTGCAGCTGCAATTTCTAAGACAATGGCTCTTTGAAATAACGTTACCAACTTAGATTATCTATGTTAACCAAGAATTGTGCCGAGACTCGAAGATTTAAAAGATCTGACAACTTAATTAAAATTGAGATTTCAAGCATCTGACATAGATTGGTAAGATATCTGTTCAATTATATGATACTTATAAGCATAGAAATGGCTCATCAAAAAGTACTTATATTGTTTCTTGATTACCATTAGAACAGAAGTTGTGTATAACCCATGCCAATCTCTCGTAGAGCTGGGTACGAAGTTACATGGATTCAATTCTTTTGAAGCAGAGGTGGTACACAGGAGTTCTGAGTTTTGGGTCACTGGGTGTTATACTGACAAAAGAGTTCCTTTGATAATTAGATCGATAATTAGATCGCATCAGGTGTTGCAGTGGCATGAAGGAAACAAAAGATGTGGAATATTTTTTGGAGAAAGCAGGGAATGACCACATCTACTTTACACGTTGTGTGCTTTGTCATCCTCTACTTCAAATTTAAACACTAAACCCTCTCACAGTTTAAGAAAATGGGCACAGTTAATTGACCGTAACAGATCTTTGTAAAATACCCTTTTTATCCTTCCATATAACCTTCAATTTTTCGGGAAGCATGCCCAAACCCGTGCCCTTCTTCTACCTGTTCTTCACTCCTTTCCCCTTCCCATTCTCTGCATTTCCCCTTCCCCATAGTTGTGGTTGTGATTGCGATTGATGGCGGTTGGGTGTCTGGTGACGGGGCTTGGGAGTCATGGTCGCCGGTGATGGTGATTGGGAGTCGTGGGTGGCCGGTGTAGGTGATTGGGTTTGATGATCTATTGGGGTTTTGAAAATTGGGTTTGGTTGTGCGGCCACGCTGATGGAGTTAGAGGCAGAGCGGATGGATCGGTGGTGCTGATTGATGTTGATGATCAATTGGAGTTTAGGATTCAGTATGGTTTTGGATGGCCGATTGGTGGCCCACGGCATGCGACATGAATGGTGGTTGTGCGGCGGCGTGTTGGTTAATTGGTGGCGAGCAGGAGTCTGCGGTGGACATATGGGGACTCGGGTGTGCGGTGGTGGAGATGGTGACCAGAGCTCCGGCGTCCGTCACTGACTGAAGATTAGAAAATCTATCTCGCCCTTTTGTCGCTATGTCTTTCTCTTGTGCTCTTGCTAAACCTGGTGGAGACGATGGCGGGTGGCTGAATTTTGACGAACAGTCGCGAAGATGGTGGTCTATGGTGGCCAGTGATGGAAGTTGGTCTACAGTGGAAGGTTGGGGCTGCGATGGTAGCTGCGCTGGCTTGTGACAGTGGAAGGTGGAACGGTGAGTGTGTTGCCGTTGGTGATCTACGGTGGGACGGTGAGTGTGTTGCTGTTGCGGTGGGAGGTTAGGCCGTTGATGGGTGACGGTGGTGTGTTGCTATTGCGGTAGGAGGTTGCGACAGGAATGGCTGTTTACGGCGGTGGGCGGTGGCTGCGATTGGTGGTCTATGGTGGCTTGTGGTTGTCTACGGCGGAAGGTTGGGGCGTTGATGGGTGACGGTGGGTGTGTTGCTTTGCGGCAGGAGGTTGCTATTTACCGCCAACCAAACGCAGCGACAGAGAAGACGGGGAGGAGATGAGAGGAAAACAGGGAAGGGAGAAAGAGAGAGAAAAAAAGAGACAGGGCATTTTGGTCCTAAAAATCAGGTTTTGGGCACCATATGGTTCCCTCCAAAAAAACACAGCTAGTTTGGATGTTTTCCGTTAACTGTGCCCATTTTCTTAAACTGTGAGGGAGTTTAGTGTTTAAATTTGAAGTAGAAGGGGATAAAACGTACAACGTGTAAAGTAGAGAGATCATTCCCTATTTTCCCCATATTTTTTTAACCACAAGACACTCCTAAGATGGCTGCCAAAGTTTGGTTGAATAAACTTTCAGGATTAATGAAAGGCAGCCAAATTTTTCTGTGTTATATGATTAGAATTCCAGTGTCATAAATATGGCATGACAGAGGCAATTGTTCTTATTCTTATCTCCACCTGTGTCATGTCACAGTTCTTTTTTGCTAGCAAGTTTATGACAAGCACTTTTATCTTCAGGAAATTCCTAACTCTAAAAAACTTGAGATGCACAGAAAAAATGGACTAATCTTGTTAACATTTCATTTTCAGGACCTGCTTTCACTTCTATCTTGTATCTTGAAAATGATTTCCTACATCATTCCATATTCCGTTTCTGGGAACCATTCACCAAGGCCAAAATCTTCCGTTTTTAGAGAGACTTGTAGTCTTTTTGAGGTGCCAAACCTTTACCCTGGTCAAAAATGAAAATAAAGTAGAAACAGGAGAGGATTATTTGAGGTTGAAAGGCAAATGGAAGTGTGACAGAACGGTCTTAATGTTTGTACATGGTGTTCTTGTGGAAGTTGGTATAATATCCTTCTGGTGGACGTTTGTTATACCAAATTTTGGCAACCTTGCTAAATATGTGTAGTACGTAAACTAGCTCTTGCATTCATCTGCCACCATGGAATGTTTTTGCTATTGTATGATCAGTTGTGCAAGATCTTTATTGCGACATGGTTAATTTGCAGATTGTAAGCAACATTCAAGAAGCACCTTTTCTCGTGCACATTTACTCTGATGGCAGGGAGGGATCTTCATCAACCACTAGATCCAGACTGGTTAGAGAGAAGGCAACTGCTGATAGCTGGCCCCTCATTAGAGGAAGGTGGGAAGGTGGGAGCCCAACTCCTAACTGCATTATCTTGGTCGAAGAACTCAACAGCGAAGAAGTCGCTGGCAGTCTTGATGAAGCAGAGTTGAGTTGTTCAGACATCAACAATCAATTGCATTCGACAACCAAAGTATGGGGGGTACTCATTCAAGGTAAAGGCGTTAATCGCTCTGCTTGCTACATCCTCAAGACTTGTCGAGTTCAGTCATGCACTCACTTCTGTTTAGTTAAGGTCGAGTGCTTTGTAGAAAATGCGAATACTCAGCTTAGAAAGATGTGGTTGCAGAAATAGTGGAATTGCTTCAGGTCCCAAGTAAACCGTTGTACATTTGTATAAATATTCTATTTCACAAAGCTCGGTAATGAGCATAGTGACCGATTAGTACCAAATTTCCTCAATGAGAGAGCACCGTCGGTTGGAGAAGTCGCAAATATGGTAATGGCGAATGCTTGAGCAAGTCGTGAATTTTAGATCCTCAAGATACTGTTTGCCTACTATACCGCAACGAGTGATGGTAGATCCTCCTAAGATACAGGATGCAGTCTTTTGTTACTACTTGCAGATTAGCAACCCAACATAAGCTGTATATACGAACGAGAAGAGAGAATTTTTGTTAGTTCATAAGGCAAGCATGTGTGCTACGCAGGGTTGTAATCGAATAGTACAATTTGTGCGCGAACAACCATAACAGCCTCCATCTAAGGCCAGTATATCATGTAATCCAACACATGACGGATGAACAGTTAAGCTGTACTCTGCTTCAAATCTGACCCACTCCAAAAAGATAGCAGCGAACGTGCACGTTTGAATTGTGCCCAAAGTGCCACTCTTGTCGTCGGCCTGGCAGGACTCGTGTAAGTGGTGCGGTTCATCGCAAACGGGTTCATGCCCATGGCCATTTGTGTTACTAGGAAAACAAATTCTATCACAACGAAAATTGTATAACAGCCAATTTTCAACAGTAACGTAGCATTTAACGCTTGACAAGTGATCAATCAAAATCCTATAATCTGCATTAAGTCTAACCCGGGCTCCAACAAGATAGCAGCGAATGAGCACGTATCGGTCGCGCCAAACGTGTCAGTATCGTCGCAGGCCTGGCAAGGGCTCGCGTAAGTGGTGCAGTTCATCGCGAAGGATCCATGCCCATGACCAGTTTCTTTTGCTCGAACAACAAATCCTATCGTAACATTTACTAGTAACCACTCGCATGGTACTCCAGGCCTTCGTTGCACAAAGCGGGGGCGGGGGCGGGAGTGGGGAAGCATAAGCACCATGAAGAATCTAAGGTTGGGAGCGGCTTGAATAAATAAATGTGTAAAGAGTATTATAATTTGTTTAGCATAGTTTACATAGATAGCAACAACAGACAAGGAGACTTTAAGGACTTGAAGGAAGAGAGAAATAAGGAATTGAGTTGAAAAGAACTTGATTTTCATGTATTCTATCACTTGTTCCATGCATCTTTATCCAGTTAGCAGGATCGAGTTCCTATCTTAGGTTGGGTCGAGATCCCATGGAGCTCCTAACTTGGGATCGCAAAAGCGAGTTTTCGAGAGAGAAATGTCACCATATTAGGAATTTCCTCCAACTAAGCTCCAGGCTTTCAAATTAACATTTGCTCAAAGTTCGTGATCTTCCAAACCGGTTCATGAAATGGTTTGCAAACTAATGATCCTAATACTTGGTAGTGCAACTTGAAGTTCCAAGTCCAAACTTATTGGAAAATCCCAAACACTTTTTTCCAAGTTCTTCAACATGCAAAACCTTGTATCTCGAATACGTCATTAATGCCTTTTAGCACCCTTTGATTGACCGTACATGCGTAAATGTGTCTTTTGGCTTAAGCCTCTACAATGACATAGAACACGTAATTGGACAAAAATTCAAAGGAGTTATACTCTTGAACTAAGAATCCTTTAATGGCAAGCAATGCATTATTTTTATAATTTCTCAATTATTATTTAAATACACCTACACGTTTGATGACTCGTGCTCCCTCGTATAATTTTCTACGTGTAATGAAAATTGCCTCGGAAACCTTGCCACGACGGCCCCATTTTCCGTACTAACATAGGTAGGTACATTTGCTACGGTGCACATGTATGACATGCACCATCCTTTAAGCGCGTAGATACATTAAAGGAAAAATTCTCACCATCAGATTGAGTCTCCATATAAGTGTGCACTAACTTGAGACTATATTGAAGATCTAAATCTTCCTTCCTTTAGGCATTTATGGTAAAAAAATCACAAGTGTTTTTTAAATTCTAACCATAGGATTAGATATCACAACGCTCGTATTTAGTTGGTCTTCACTTGCAAGTTACCTCTCATCTCCCAAGCTTTAGGCCATTTCTATAGAAGTCTTCCTTATCATGTCCCTTCTTAGGCATTTGTAAGGGATCAATCAAATTTTTGATTGACTTTACATAACTAAAACTAACAACTCTTGTGCTATGATTTAGACCACTTAATTGGATTAGAACTGTCGAATTGCACATTCTCTCCCCCGCCCGGCGGCACACGTGTCTACATCCAATTGGTCATGTTTACATTTTATGTTGGCTAACACTTTTATTAAACGGAATTGCCAAATCTGTTGCCTGGTTTAAGGACAACTCAATATAAGACAGAACCAGAGTAACATAATTTTTTTATCACAAAAAGAATTAGCAATGGAACTTCTACATTTTTTTGGGAGAATAATAGTTGTAAAGACGCACAAGAGTTCATCTTTGCTAGGAAGAACAAATACTGGAAAGGAGTAGTATTACTCTTGCCTAATTTATCCAAAAAGTAAAGGTCTTCTCGATGAAATTTCAAGACTGAGTAGCATCCACTCTTCAAAAACGCAAAAAGAATCCAAATCCACCTTAAATTTTTCATTAGAACAATGAGGTACCTTTAAACTCCGATGAAATGAATAGGGGCAGAACCAGGATTTTTTTCAGGGGGTGCAAAAAATATATCAAATTCACAAAAAAAAAATTATTAGTAAAATAATAGTAAAAAATAAAGTGCAGTTAAAAAGTATACAAAATGTATTATTAAGTTTCATGATAGACATTAAAGACTCTTTACAAGTACAACACACAAAGAACACACAAAGAAGGCAAATACAAATTAGATATTCAAGTGTTACCAGCTGAAATTACTAAATTACTACTCGATGAAGCCCCAAAGATTTGTAGCGCTCGATAATAGCATCATTTCTAATAGTTTTGAAGATATTTTTCTCAATGTAGCAAATTAAACTATCATTCATCAATGTAGTAAATCAAACTATCTCCCATCCATTCAAAGCAAATTAACCAAATAATTAAGGTGTTCCAACTCCCACCAAATCACCAATAATTTCTGTAATATAATCCAGTCTTACAACAATCAATTAAGAGTTAGCAAGCAAATTAACCAAACATATTTTTTAAATCTCTATATAATCATTGAAATTAAACTAAAATTTAAGAACTTAAAGAAGGAGCTTACCTCAGTCAGCAGAAGCAGTAGCCTCGGGGTCAGGGAGCACCGGAGCAGTGGTTAGGTCCTCTGTCGCCGTCGGTCAGTCCTCCCCATGGGCCGTCGCCGCGGTTGGAGTAAGTCACGGCGTCTGGGTACGTTTTCGCCTCGCGGCGGTTGGAGTAACTCACGGCGTCTCTGTGCTCGAATCTCGATGAGGTCGTCTTCGTCAGTCCGTCACCATCGTCACGGTCGTCGGTCAGAGTGAGTCACCGCCTCACCAGTCGCGTGGAGAGAGAGAGACCCTTGCTTCCAAATCTGGTCACAGGCTCACAGCTCAAGCTCGGCGCCTCGGCCAATGACCGTCAGTCCGTTACCGTCATCATGGTCGTTGGTCGGAGTGAGTCACCGCCTCACCGGTCACACACACACAGACACAGAGAGACTGGGGAGAGGGAATAGGGTCTCGGGGGACGGGGATAGAGAACTGAGAGGTGAAGACTGGCCGACTAGGTGCAATTCCCGAAAAAAGTTCAGGGGGTGCACTAGCCCCCCTTAGTTCCCACGCAGTTCTGCCCTTGAAAATGAGTCAAACAAAATACAGATGATCAATTTCAAGGAAGGCCTTCTTTACGTTCAAACTTTTAACCCCGTTGTAGTCCTCCACAATTCACATAGCTCTAGCTGGCACTCGCGAATGGCCCCTACGGCAATTGGATATTTGCCATGGAATTTAAATAGCTCGTCACAAGAAGAAAGGGTATATGTAACCACCAACATGTTACATGCTTCATACATCAGCTAAGCCCCCAAGATGTTTGTAGGCTTCATTCGGGGGGCTTGATGAGGTCAAATAAGCCCCAAGAGCTTGGCTCAATCGATTTCACTCTTCTTCTTCTTTTTTTACTTTGAGCAAGTTTTTTTCCATAGGGGTTAGATGTTTCTATTTATGCAACATTTATCTAGTCGTACCATTTATATTTTGGTTTACATTGATGATTTAATCATCACCGGGAATGAAAATGTTGTCACTGGCATCTTCACTAACCCATTTCCTTTTATTGATACTCGAAAGTTAGGTATCCATAGTTTTTTCCTTGGGACGGAAGCTACTCGCGTTGCTGATACTAGCTCCCTCTCTCATCATGCTATGACCCTGATCTTGTTCACAAGTTTAACATGGCTACATGAAAATCGTGTTCAATCCCATTACATGTTAGATCTCTTCTTTCTTCTCGAGATGGTAATCCCCTCACCGATGCTACCACCTACGGTACCATGGTTGGTGGTCTCTTATATCTCATCCTCTCCCAACCTAACATTTTATTTGATGTTTGCTACTATGTACTATCCCATCCCGGCTACGTACTTTTGGACCGCTCTTGCGTCCCACTCCTACGACACGTTAACTTTTTGATGGTCAATATTCAATGCTCCCAAGCCGGTCAAACCAACACGTACACTCAAGTCACATTCGTGCCACTCTCTTTTTCATAAAATATTTATGTGAGCGGGGTGAATAAGAAACTCTAGTGCACTGAGAACTGCACTGCCGGTAGCAAAGCGAAGTGCGGTAGTAGCTCCAAAGAACTAGTTTGTGCCACACTAGTAGACTTTGTTATAGTTTCTTAGACTCAAGGCCTTACATATTCTGAGTAGTTTGTGCCACACTAGTCAGATGGCCGGATTAGGCCCTCCTATACTCTTATTTAATCAAATTTACTCAGCGCGCCTCGGCCTTCACCAAGGATGGTTGGCCTCGGCCTTTCCCGTGAGGGGTCGGTCTCGGCCTTCCCTTTAGAGGTCGACCTTGGTCTTCCCCAAAGGGTTGGCCTTGGCCTCCCCCTTGAACCCCCATCACTCTCTTCAGACAACAACTGTCGCCCTCACCTGCGCTTTGTTTACGCGATGACTGTCGTTGCCCCATACATCGTTCATGCATCACTTGCCCTTGGCAAGACGTCCATTTCCACTAGAGACGTTGCAGTGCCCATGCACCGTTCATGCATCACGTGCCCCCAACCCCTAACACGATGCTGGATTCCGAGACACCTGTCACTATGCCTGTGTGCCATTTGCATGTCACATGCCCCCGACACTCTACACACTCTGCGGCGCCCATGCGCTGCACCGCTTATACAGTCGCGTCCCCTAGCTCTCTGTCACACTTCTATGTCCCCATGTTGGTCCATCTTTTCACCACTCCTTACCTTAGTCGTGGAACATGCATCGGCCTACTTTTTGGAATGTGCAGCATCCTGAGGGGATAGGCGACTCATCTGGGACACTATCTTCCCCAGGGACCTCCAAGTTCCCCAGCATGAAGACTCTCATTTCGCCAGGTAGATGATCGTCCGAGATGCTACCTCGGCCTATCGGGTAGGCAACTCCTCCGAGACACTATCATGACGCACTCCGAGTGCTCCAGCGCCACCCGCGGGGATAGCTGACTCCTCTGGGACATTATCTGTACTCGGGGATAGCTCCGGCACTAGGGGCCTTCCTCGGCACCCCGAGGGACTGTGAACCCCAGGTCACTTCGAAACGGGAGCAAGTTTTTGGAGAGCATCGCTCCTAGTCTGACTAGCAGTTGGGCATCGGGTCTTCCTTACCATTGTTAGGTCTTTGGCGTCTCTCGATGCCCTGTGGGACTTTGTAAGGGTTTTAGACTGGTGGCTAGATCAAAGGGGCTCTTTGGCCAAACCGGTGCTATGTGAGCCGGTCTTTCCAGGCAGACAGAGAAATGCTGTGAGGAGCAGGCCATGTGAATATGCAATCTGATAATATGTGGAGTACCAGTACCTTTGGCCCCTTAGTGACGTGTCACTCCTGGGGAATGCCACGTGTCGTTCGATGACATCATCATCATCTCAACCTCTATAAATAGAGGGCTTGAGAATTTATTTGGGGACTTCCTCACATTTTCACTTTCTCACTCTAGAATTCTAGAACTATAAAATTCTAAAGAGAGAAACATACGGGACCTTGACTCTGGACCTAAGCATTGGACTGTGATTGTGGTCGTGTATTCACCCCCGCGCAATCGCTCTCGCATCACTACCATCCTTAGGCTCTATCTGAGAAGCCCTTGGTCTCTGCCCTTGTTCCATCCTTGTTCTGTCCCACATCAGCATACTTGACATCTGACTTGGACATCATTCCTTGTAGTACCTCCACATCGACTGCGAACTCACTTTCCTTGGCATCAATATTATTAAAGCTTTCCAATTTATGCTTGATCCAGGGACTTCTCATCTTTAGGCTATAAAACATATTTGTCATTCTATCAAGGGAATTATTGAGCAAGATATCTCTTTCCATTGATCTATAGACTCAACTCTCAAAACCTTCTAGGGCACGCATTGGGCCAGTGACAAACTGACAATCGTCATTATACGAGCAATTGTTATACTACAAACAAATCGTCATTTCCATCGATCAATAGATTACACCCAAACGATCGTCACTCTACGAACAAATGCATTTTCCTTGGTCCTAATCTCCTATTGTGCAACAAAGAAACAACTTATTGTCTGTCGATGTAGTGTGGAAGCGTAATAGTGCCCTTGCCACGTCGTTGCTTTCAATTTACTGGTTTTGCTATCTAGTCCTTGAGCTTAGCATAATCCTTAGCTCACCTCCTTTCGTCTTGTGCAGTAACATATTTGCTCTTCATATGGTGGCCACCGTTTTTCATGCCCGTATTCATCTTATTGTAATGAACTACTAGTTCATTTGAAAAATACTAGCTCGAGTGTTCCTTTAAATTTAGTATGGTGTCTTTGCCAATGGTTTAACTTCAAAAAAAATATCCATTGGTTGTCTAACGCCACGGCACCGGTGTAGCTGGTGTTAGATTATCACTAATATATTGCCAACTCATTGAAGCGATCACTAATAACACTAGGTAACCATGGTTAGTGACATATTTGGAATTCAATTTTTTTACCAAAAATTTGAAAATCCCACCCACCAATTTTCTACATTTTTTCTTTTCTCATCTTTATCTTTCTTCTCTTTTTTCGGTAGTTAAAACACACTTACCACAATAAACACCCCCCCCCCACCCCCCCACCCCCCGCGCGCGGGGCCGCTCTTAGAAATTATGAGAAAAACACACATTCCGGCACCTCATTTAGTATACTCAATATGAAAACAGTGTCATGCATTATTTTTCATTTTGGATTCCTTTTATCAACATTTTCTGGACAAAACCATCTTCCATTAGCTATCGTATGGTAATAAACTTGCTACGCTGTCCTGGTTTCATTATACAGAAAATTGGGTTGATGACAAGTCTGGCATTTTTGCTTCATGTTGTACCTAAGATCACTCTTTGTCCAGAAATGCAGTACTAGTTTCTCATTGATGAAATTGCAATACTAGTCTCCTACATTCTACATGGGGATTTTCAAACTATAGTTTTGGCCCCTAAAGTATTCTGAAGTCCATGATGAGATTTTGGGACTTCAAACACATGACTGAAAAATTTTATTACTAAGAAAAGAGAAGGAAGATGAAGGTAAAGAAATGAATGAGAAAGAGAAATGAATATATATTGCTAGCGAAAAATGGGTGAGCGGTTTCAAATTTTTGGTAAAATTTTGAATTTCAATATTTTCACTAACCATGATTAATTAAAGTTAGATTTGCTATTGTTATCCCTGTATAATCACTTGTTTAGTTGGCAAGATGCTAGTGGTAGTCTAACACCACCTATATCAGTGACATGACGCTAGACAACCATTACGAGAAAATATTTCTCGGGAATGGTTCCTTCTTTTGTTTTGCATGAAGGGGCATGACAACAGTAAAGCTGCTACCATAGAAGATTCACTGATCAAATCTGATTGAACCAATACATTGCGTATGCATTTTATACAAGTTAATATCTTTGTGTCAATATTCCATTTCTTGTACTCAACACACGTTTAGTATCTTTATGTGTCTTATCCTTCATTATACTGATTGTAAACAAAGGCCAAGCATGCTGTTCACTCAGAATTTCCCTAATTATTTTCATCATGTTCTCTCCGCTATTTTCCTTCATGAGGTCTCTTTATAATTTCCTTCGATGACTATGCTTATACCCTTACGGGCAGTCTAGAAAAAATATGAAGGTTCACGCCTCCATAAAGGAATCATATTAATGACACAATGAGAAGATCAGCATTCTAAGGAAAAGAACATAAGCCCTTATCTTATAAAAGGTTAGAATTAATCAATTGCAAGTTAAGCCACCAGTTAACCTAACAATAAAAAACTCAAACAAATTTATCAATGAGCCTAGGAACAAAGTCTATATTGCAACACTGGATCCTAAAACCTTATGTTGAAGAATAGCAAGTGGATGACGATGAAGCATCAGAATCGTACTACTACTACTACTACTACTACTACTACTACTACGAAGAGGAATCTAACCACGGAGAGGAGGAACTAGAATCGCTGTAAGAATCTGATGTAAGAAAAAAAGGAAACTATTATGTTAAAAACTGGAAATTAACGTAGCGAACTTATTAAAAATTCGAACAGATTGAGGCGTGTGTTGCACTGTCCTTAAGAATAGTTTCCTCCCCTCGGAGATTATATCTCGATGCTCAAGGTTTTGAAGGGCTACCCTCCAAGATTTAGCAGTCTCTTCTTCGCTAACGAGTTCTCGAATAGCGAAGGCTAACAAGAAAAGCTGTTTGCTTCCTTTTATCACCGAAAATACAAGAGAACAAAAACGTGTAAAGAGAGAAAAGGAGAGAGCTTTGATTGCTTTATAGTGAGAAAACATGCAATGTAAATATGGTAAACAACATATATATGATAATTAACAATAGTCAAATACGTCAATAAGGAGCTAATTCCGGGATGTGTCTCAAGACATTAGACAGACAAAGAATCAATTCTAGATTTGTCTATTAATAAAATCACTTTATTTTTGGTCAACAAATCCCAGAGAAGATTTAAATAAATTTTTTTATTTTGAAATACTCTGTAATTTGTTTACCAAATACAACAATCCCCACATATTTCAAAGGCAAAAATAAAAGGACCGAAATGGTGATAAAAGCATAAGCAAGCAATGTGTAAGCATTGGTATCTTTTGGACTATGAACCAATGCATAGGGTCGGTCGGTAAGACTTGATCCAGAGGAACTTGCTGAAATTTAAAATTTTTATGAACCTCCTTCCTGTTTGTGGACCAAAAGTACATATCACCCACACTACAAACTCGGAGCAAAGCTGTCCATCACCGTTTAACACATTTTGGCCTTGCGTCGTCCCTGGATATCATGAGTGCTCTAAAGAACCTGCCTAAGTTTTCATAGAGGCGGCCCCACCTCGACATTCATATAGGTGAATCCATTTAAGTGTGTACTATAATCAATCACACCATCCAACTCGGGTTAAGAATTTCATTAAAAGCTAATGCTCTACCTCTAATGTTGCAGTTATACACTATCCTATACCATAGGAATAGTGTCATGATATAACTTGGATAAAGTGTCTTAACTGATCAACTAGTGGCTTATTATTACCCAAAAGAACCTAATTCCTGGGATCATCATTCATATAGGTTGGGTTCCCACCACTGTTAACCTCTGTTCTAGGCATAAATCCTATTTCCCTTGGTGTATTTCCCACTAGCTTCATGCTTAGTGGTTTTGTCAAAGGATCAGCCAAGTTTAACTCTGACATCACAAAATTGAGCGATATAATCTCATCTCATCATTCAGCAGCTACTGCACAATGTTATGAATGTGCCTACTCTTGCCACTGTAGGCTTTGTTCTTAGTGCAGGCTATCACAGCCTGGCTATACACAACATCGGCACAGATGGAACTGGTCGCATCCACAAAGGGATGTCTGCAAGTAGGTTCCTGAGCCACCCTGCTTCAATACTTGCCTTCTATAAATCAATAAACTCGGATTCCATCATAGACTGAGCTGTGCAAGTCTGTTTGGAAGATTTCCAAGAGACTACTCCTCCTCCAAGAGTAAAAATATACCCACTCGTGGATTTTGTCTCACTTACATCAGAGAACCAGTTAGCATCACAATATCCTTATAAAACTATACGAAATCCACGAAAGCATATAGAATAGTCCATGGTACCTTTCAAATATTTAAGCACTCTACATAAAGTAATCCAATGATCCTTACGAGGTGTATGCATGTATCTACTAAGTATGTTTATATCATATGCTATGTCAGGTCTAGTACCATTCATCAAGTACACGAGACTACCATTATTTGAGCATATCTTTGTTCTTTTTCAACTGAATCATATGGAGTGCTAATAGTGCTACAATCAAAATGACCAAATTTTCTTAACACTTTCTCCACAAAATGTTCTTGAGAAATTTTATAGCCATTAGAGTGTGGTTGGAACCATGGAATTGATAGGATTTCATTTCAAATCCTCAAATTTTGTTGTTTGGAACATTAAAAAAAGGAATTGGAATTGGATTTCATGGGATTTGTTTCTATAGTGTGAAATCTGATGAAAAATGATCGGATTTCATGGGATTTCGATTTACTTGAATTAAAAGTAATTATTTACCTATTTTACCCTTTTTCAGAATCTCTCCAACAATGAACCAACCACCACCATCTTCATTGCCGCTACCGCCACACCACTTTTACTACCACCACCGACATCACTGCTACCACCGACACAAATACTACCACCACTACTATCACCACCACCGCCACTACTGCTGCCACCACCACTGCCGCTGCCGCCACAACCACCGCTAACACTACTACCACCACCACCACAACCACCGCTACAACCACCACAGCATCCTTCACCACCACCGCCACCACTACTACCACCGCCAACACTGCTTGTACTGCCACAATTATCACCGTCGCCGCCACTACTATCACCACCGTCAACACCACCAGTACTTCACAACTACCACCATCGCAGCCACTACTGCCACAACCATCACTACTGCCACCACCACCGCCACTGCATCCCCCACTACTACAGCCACCGCCACCATCGCTAGTACTGCCATAATTACCATCGTCGCCACCACTACTACCACCTCCACCACTATTGCCACCAGCACCGCTAGTACTGCCACAACTACCACTGTAGCCACCACTACTGCCACCACCACCACCACCACTATTGCCACCACCACTGCCACCATTGCCATCACCACCACTGTCGCTGCCACAGCCATTGCCACCATAGCCACCAATAATGCCACCACCATCGCCATCACTACTGTCACCACCACCACCGCCGCCATCACCACTGCCACCACCGTGGCCACCACCACTACTGCCACCACCGCTAATATTGCCACTACTGCTACCACCACCACCATCACTATCGCCACCACCATTACTACCATCACTGCCAAGATCACTATTGCTATCGCCGCCGCCGCCACTATTGCCACCACTGCCACCATTATTGCTACCAGTATCACTATTGGCGTCAGTTGACGACCACCAGTTACACCTTGTTACACCTCAATATCACCACTACCATCATTACCATCACTTGACCACCCCACCACTTTCACTGTCGATGTTGCTACCCCATGCAGTGCTGTCACCACCACCACCATGTGGTGGCACTAGCATACTTGAAACCACTTACCGTAATTTATTTTTCATCTAAGTCAAGGATATAATTGTCTAAAAATTTATACCTTTCCATTTTTCCTATTTTTTAAACACAAAATTAGAATTTTGTGATGTGAATTCCCTTTCGTTCCAAACCAAAACAAAAGTGAATTGAATTCAAAATCCAATTCCAAATCTGAAATTGAAATCCTAAAAGAATTTGTTCCAAACAAACCGTTACTTATTCTATTCAATTTAGTTCCAAGAATGACGTCTGCCTCACCTAAGTCTTTCATGTCAAACATAGAAGAGAGGAAGTTTTTGGCCTCATTGATTACCTCAATGCTTGTTCTTATAATGATCATGTCATCCACATACAAGCATTTAATAACTCTAGAACTTTTATCAGAAAACTTGCAGTAATTACATTTATCAGCTTCATTGAATGAAAAGCCATTTAAGGTCATCACGCAATCAAATTTATCATGTCATTGCTTAGGAGCTTGTTTAAGACCATACATGGATTTAACAGGTCTACAGACTTTCTTTTCATTACCTGGGGTCACAAACCCTTCTGGTTGATGCATGTAAATTTCTTCCTCAAGTTCTCCATTAAGAAATGTAGTTTAACATTCATTCAATGTATGATTAGCTTACATAGGGCTGTTAAAGCAATTAATACCCCGATGGACGAAGTTTTAGCAACAGGTGAGTACGTGTCAAAGTAGTCTTGATCTTTCTTTTGAGTATAGCCCTTCGGAACCAATCTGGCCTTAAATTTCTCTATTGTACCATTAGGTTTTATTTTCATTTTAAAAATCTATTTGCACCCGACTATTTTAGCACCTAGTGGTAGGTCTACCATTTCCCATGTGTGATTTGACATTATAGATCCGATTTCATTGTTTATAGCTTCCTTCCAAAAAGAAGCATCATGAGAGATTATAGACTCTTTAAAGGATAGAGGATTATCCTCCAAGAGGAAGGTGTAAAAGTACTCTCCTAGATTTGTTTCCTTTCTTTGTCTTTTACTTTTCCTGATTTCAATGTCTATAGCTTCATTAGCTTTAATCTCAGGTTCTTTTTCAGATATTTGTTTATTAACTTTTGTTTTGAGAGGAAACACATTTTCAAAGAACTCTGCATCTTTAGATTCGATTATTGTGTTTGAATCTAAGACGTCACTTTTGAGGAGTAAAAACCTGTATGCAGCGCTATGGAAAGTATAGCCAATAAATAGGCAATCCGAAGTTCTAGATCCTAATTTCCTCCTTTTGAGTTCAGGGAGCATAACCTTGGCTAGACACTTCCACACTATCAGGTATTTGAGATTTGGAATTCTATTTTCCCAAAGCCCATAGGGTATCTTGCCAGTTTCTTGAATGTTATTCTATTTTGGATATGGCAAGCATATAAGATTGCTTCCCCCCATAGGTTGTGGGGTGCACTAGCACTAATGAGTAATGCGTTCATCATTTCCTTTAGTGTTGGATTTTTCTTTCAGCTACGCCATTAGATTTTGGTGAATAAGGAGGTGTTACCTCGTGTATAATTCCTTGGTTTTCACAATAACGAGCAAGAGGACCAAAATCATATTCATCCCCTCTGTCGAATCTTAACCTTTTGATTTTTTTATTGAATTTATTTTCAACTTGCGACTTTGTATATTAGGAATTTTTCCTCAGATTTGTTTTTGTTTCGAAGTAGGTATACTTGGGTATGTTGGGAAAAATCGTCTATAAAGGTAAAGTAATACCGTTTGCCACCCCTAGACATTGAGTTTTTAAAATCTTTCAATTCTGAGTGAATAAGACTAAGGAGTTCCGATTCTCTTTCTAACACGGGGTTTATGAGGTTTCTTTGTTATTTTTGCTTCCGCACATATTTGACATTTTTCGTGTTCGAAAAGGTTACTTTAGTTAGAATTCCCAATTCTTTCATTTTCTTGATATAAGGATAGTTCACATGTCCAAGCCTAGCATGCTATAAATCAACGTAATTAATCAAGTAAGCAAAAGAAGCATTTTCATTCATAATATCAAGAACATTTAACAGAAACAGACCCTTGTCAAAATACCTTTTCCCCACAAACATCGCATTCTTAGTCATCACAACTTTATCTGATTTGAAGATGACTTTCACTCCTACTTTCCCAAGCAAAAAGACAGACACTAGGTTCAACGAATTTTTGGTACATGTAGGACATAAAAAAGAGAGGATCTTACCAGAGGTACGCTTCAAATTAACTTACCCTTTGCCAATCACTAGCGTGGGATGAGAGTCACCCATGAACACTTGTTTCTCTCCTTCTCCTACTGGTGTGTAGGAGGTAAAGGAACTTCTATTGCCACAGATATGCCTGGTAGCACTAGAGTCTACCACCCAAGCTTTTTCCTCTGCCACAATAGTTGCCTCGGAAATGACTGTAACAATGACATCTACCCCTCAGCTAGGTGAGCTCTCAGAGGGGCACGATTGTCGCTTCCTTTTCTGAACCTGCACTGTGCGGCATAGTGGTTTGATTTGCTACAAACAAAGCAATCACCTTTCTTTTTGAGTTACTACTTTGGGGCTTAAGTTGATTAGGTTTGGGTTTTTATCTGTGGGTGGGTCTATGACCAAATTCGTTGTTCTGCCTATTGTGGTTCCCATGTGGTTTGTCATGCCTTTTCTCAATCAAGTTGGCCTTCGAAGTAAATTCCTTAGCTTTAGCAGCTTTCTCGTGACTCCTATTTTCCTCTTCAATTCGTATGTGCACTATCACATCTTCTAGGATCATGTCCTTCCTTTTGTGCTTCATCATGCTTTTGTAGTCCGACTAGGACTCGGGAATCTTTTCAATCAAGGAGCCAATTACAAAGGATTCAGGCATCCCCTCTTCGGTGAGTTTGACTACAACTAGGTAAAACTCATGAATTTGGGAGGACACGTCTTTCTCTTCCGACATTTGGAATTGCAAAAAGTTGCCTATCGCATTCGTTTTGGTACTAGCATCCTTAATCACATACTTCTTATTCTACGCATCCCAAATATCAGAGCCATGAGGGTAACTATAATAAACCCCATATAACTCATTGGAAAGGGAATTCAAAATCATGCCCTTGCATTCCTTTTTGAAATCGTTGGGATCGATATCTTCCTTTAACGTGGGTTTAGGCTTGGTAAGGACAAAGTCCATTTTGGCAATGCCTAAAATTGAGAGAAGTTCGCTTTGCTAGCATTTAAAGTTTAATCCATTGAATGCCTCAACTTTTGTAAGGTCAGGAATGGCTCTAGTGGCGGTTAACATAGTAGTATTCATAACTACTCTTAAGATTGTAAGAAAAATAGGAAACTACTATATAAATATTGAAAATTAACGTAGCAAACTTATCAAAAATTTGGGCAAATTGAGGCGGGCGCTGCACTGTCCTTAGTAATTTTGCCCCCTCGGAGATTATATCTTGGTGCTCAAGGTCTCGGATGGCTACCCTCCAGGATTTAATAGTCTTCGAACAACGAAGGCTAATAGGAACATCTCTTTGCTTGCTTTTATCACCGAAAATACAAGAGAACAAAAACGTGTTTAGAGAGAAAAAGAGAACTTTTAGTGTGTCTAAAGTGAGAGAAGAGCTCGTTCTTTTATGGTCAGACAACAGGCAGCGCAAATATGGTAAACACTATAGATATGGTAATTAGCAAAAGTCAACTACATAAATAAGGTAAATATGATAATTAGCGAAAGTCAACTGCTTACATAAGGTAAATGACCTTGCAATGGCTAATTAATTTAGACAAATGGGGGTTAATTCGGGGATGTGTCTCAAGACATTAGATTGACAGAATCAATTCCGGATTTGTCTGTTGATAAAATCACTTCATTTTTGTTCAATGAATCCCAGTAAAGATTTAAATAAAATTTTGACTTTGAAATACTTTGTAATTTATTTACCAAATACAACATTATAGTCGCTGTATGAATCAGACGAAGATGACAGCGACAAAGAAGAAGCTTCTAAACCCCTTGTAATCCTGAAGAGCTTGTTGCTAGCGTACTTTGATACACGTCCAACGGCAGACAGGGACGCAGTTTGACGAATGATGTCGCCTTGGATCTCCTGCAAGCTCTCCAAAACCCTTGACATCTTTTTCGCTATTTCATCCATCTTCTCTCTCTAGCTTCTATCGCTGCTGCCGCTGCTGCGTTTGCTGTCGTAGTAACCACCATGATGCCTCTTTGCATTGCCTCTCTGACCTTGGTCAGGTTGGGGTCTCTTTGCACCACTAGAACCTCTAGCCATTTCTGCCATTGGCAAACTACTCTGTTATCTCTTCTGTTGTGTTCTACTTCGCAAACGACTACCGTGTTGCACATATATAGGGTTTAAGGGTTTTAACCCTTCTAGTTTCTTTCTCATTCTTGGACCAAAAAATGAAAAAGAAAAAAAAACTTCTTTTTTGAGATAATTAACTAAAGTAAGCTTTTTGTAGGTGATAGATATAGATATTTGCAAGCTCACATGTTGGAAAATGATATTTGGGTTCTCAACTCAAAATGCTACACTCTACACCTTATAGAATAATAATAAATAAAAAAACCTTATTTGAGATCACTAATTTTAATTTAATAAATATTTCTAAGATTTTTTTTAAATCAATGGCATACTCTTTTTAGCTATACTTTTAATAGTTTTTTCAACTGAACCCTCTTAATTATCCTAGATTATATTGATGTTCTTCTAAAGACTACATATCCTAGATTATCTTGGTGTTCTTCTAAAGATTACAGTTATGAAGCTCATGGTACTTTTGGTCCATCGTGCTCATATATATATATATATAAGTCGAAGCTGAGAAAAGTAGCCACGTTACGTCCTACGTGGACACTCTCTCCTTTTGCCACGTGAATTATAAAATATGTAATTTATTATCAATCATTTTTATCTATCCCTTTCTTTATTTGAAACTCTCTTTTCTATCACATTGGCGGATATTATAGCTAATTTATTACCTGTTTGCTTTAATTTCATGTATTTTTAATATTATTTTTTGGTTCCTTTTAATTCATTTTTTATATATATAATTAGAATCAGATTAAATCTCTCTCTCTCTCTCTCCTTTTAAACCCCATTGATTACGTATTTCTAAAATAACAATCTAAAAGTTTATACTAAAAAAACTCTCTAATCACCTATAGTAATCACTATTTGCCAGCTTAGATTACCAACATCTGAGGTAGCATAAAAATCTCTCTTCCTTCTTTTTCTTGATATATATATATATATATATATATATATATATATATATATATATATATAGGGAGCTGATCCATTGATAGCGCTAGCAAAATGGAGTATTTGCTAGCGCGACCTGGGCCGTCCATCCTGAAAGATGGACTGTCCAGATCGCGCCTTTTTCGAAAACTGTCAGTCGTCCGCGACACTATGTCGCGGACGAATTTTTTTACCTTTTTGCCCCTCCACCCGTCCGCTACATTGTTTCGCGGACGACTGACAGGCCCTGACGCATGTCAAAAAAAAGTAGTCCGCGACACAATATCGCGGACGACATTTTTTACCTTTTTGCCCCTCCATGCCGTCCGCGACATAGTATCGCGGACGAATGACAGGCCCACACATGTGTGGTATGACTTTTCTGTGTCATTAATGTGTCCGCAAGGGAGGGAAAAAGAGAAGACTAGTCCGCTACATAATGTAGCGGACTAGTCTTCTCTTTTTCCCTCCCTTCTCTCATTCTGACTTCTTCTTTTTCTCTCTCTTCTTACTTTGATCCTGATGAACAAATCTTCATGAAGTTCGTTGGCAACAGATTGCCATTGCTAAAAAAGACTCCAAAACGAGCACACTCAATTAGCACATCCACCTGCAGGCTGGAACCATTCATGAAATTGGCTGGCAACAGATTGCCATTTTGTTCTAGGGTCTTCAACCTCCTCCATTTCTATCACCCTTTATCAAAAATGAAAAGATTTAAAAAAAAACTTAATTTCTCAAACCCATGACAACCAGATCAAAGCACATCATAACTATTTGAAGCGGCAAGATAGAAAGAGAAGGAAGAGTTTTCAAATGGTTGTGGCCTCGATCGCCACTCGCACGCTCACAAGGGAGAGAGAGAAGATGAGAGATGAGGGGGAAAGATCGTTGTGTCCTTGATCGCCGGACACGGGAGGTGCTGTCCAACTACCCCGAAGGAACCACCGTCTTGAAGGAGCTCATCCAGAAGAGAGAAGATGAGAGATGAGGGGGAAAGAGAAAATAAAAGTTGGTTGTCTTTTTTCCAGAGCTGACAACACAGATGTCTCTTTTCGAGAAAGTAAAATAGTCCGCTACATAATGTAGCGGACGGTATTTTTGTTAAAAAAACGTCTGCTACATTATGTAGCGGACGAACTTAAAAAAACGTAAAAGAAGATTTGGACCGTCCGCGATACAATGTAGCGGACGGGTGGAGGGGCAAAAAGGTAAAAAAATCCGTCCGCGACATAGTATCGCGGACGACTGACAGTTTTTGAAAAAGGCGCGATCTGGGCCGTCCATCTTTCAGGATGGACGGCCCAGATCGCGCTAGCAAATACTCCATTTTGCTAGCGCTATCAATGGATCAGCTCCCATATATATATATATATATATATATATATATATATATATATATATATATATATATATATACAGACTCTTTTTGAACCTTCACTCCTTCATATTTTTATTATTGTATTTCACCCTTTATTGAGTATATGCAAAGAGAGGGATTGATTTATCCTTATATGCAAAAAAAAAAAAAAAGGTTGTTTTGGTGAAAATTTTATCTTCAAGCTGGATACTCAATCATATATAACACTTTCTTATATTTGTTTAATATCATTCGCTTCAAAAAACAAAAGTGGTTTCTTTTGCCAATTGCTAATAGTTTCATCAAAATGTGAGAGCATTGGTCCTATTTTGGAATTTCTTTGACCTTTCAATATTTTCATATTATATTTGATTTCATACGTTTGGTTAGGTCACTTTGTTATTTTTCATCATTTTGATACCTTAGGTGATTTTATATGCTTACAGTAGTATGTTAAATTTAGTTTTATATGCTAGCATCTTTTTGAAAAATTTCCTATTAGTGTCACTCAATATGATTTTAAAATTATTTTGATGATTCTAAATCCTCAAAGTGCCTCTGTTCCCGTGTGCAATACACATGATATTATGAAGCTCATAGCCAAAATCATATAAAGACCACAGATATGTACTTCTCCGCAAAGAGAACTTTATAACAAGCTAATTTCGATGTTTGGTGGGCTTTACCCATGGGAAGAAATGAGGCTTTAATTTGCTTCAGTTTCCCTTCTATTCAGCAAGTCCTTCTGTAGACTTGTAGAAGTCGTCCTGGTTTTGTTTTTAGTGAAGCGAACTAATTTCCTTGCATTTGCCTTCTAGTATCGCTGATATCTTGCGTGCTGCTGGCCGAGCTGCTTGGCTCAATTTCATGTGTACAGCTGCAGATGCTGCAGCAAAGTAAGCGTGGATGGGGAGGTTGTGGTTGCGCTGGAGTTGTGAGGCCCTTGGATGGGGTGGTTGGTGGTGGTTCATGTGAGGTGTGATTAAGGATGAGTCTATTGTTCGATTTTGGTATTTGGCATTTCCTTAATTTGCCTTTCATATTTTGGCCCTTTGTTTTATTTCCACGTCCTGCTCCTCTTGAAACTCATTCCTGCACTTAAGAGAACCAAAAGGGTCCGACCTGAGCAATTACTTGATGGCGAGTAGTAGTCGCTCTTTTTTTAGACGGTGCACCACCTAGTCCTCTCATGCAGTTTGCTAGCGACATTAACTTTCTTTGTTTTTGTTTATGTTTTCTTTTGGGTCTGGTTGTACCGGCTTTTGTAGCATACATAGTTAGGTTATTTTGGTGCGCCAGATAAGACTTCCGGATAGGATAAAAATAATCATATCGGCATTTGGTCACGCACACAAAGAATATATAAGCTATCCAACAAACGGGTTTTGTCCCACTCCAGTGGGATAGTTCTATACCAGAGGGGTGGCATATATTTATCCAGGCACTTGGGGATAGAAGAGACAAATCAAGGAGCACCAACACCCACCACCGGTGGCACAACACCTGCCGCTAACCTGCTCCACCGACGAACTGGTGGTGTCAATCAGTGCGTGTGTGCCTTTGTGTGTGGGATTGGGTGTGTGTGGGGGGGGGGGGGGGGAGGGGGTTCTGTGGTTGTGGATGGGGCAAGTGACAGGTGGTTGCAGTGACAGTGGTGGGCGAGCTGATGTCGTGGTGTGTTGCTGTCAAAGTGGGTGCAATCTGTTGATGGCAGTAGACACGATTTGTTCATGGTGGTGGGTAAATAGGTGTTTGCGGTGGTGGTAGAGATGTATTGATATTTTACTGTCAGTGGCAGTTGTTGCAATAGTGATTGTCAGTGGTAAAGGCAACAAGATAATTCTATTTGGGTTTTGTCTAAACTCAGGGTAAGATGTGTAACTTATCCGGCCTTATCTGATAAAACATCTTATGTGGCCTTATCATGTCATATCCAACTAAATAATCTAGTGCGCCAAACACAGTCCGAACATTGTTGAGGGGCTTGTGAGATAGAAGTTTGTTTAAGCATTAAAAAGTTGCTCCTTTTGAAGTAAGTCCTTGGTGAAGAAGCTATTCGATGCCTCTCTTGATTCAGTGCCTAGTGTTTCCATCCCCATTTCATTTTTAAAGTTCCTTTTTAAGCAAATAAAAGATGAATGTCGATAAAAACACCCCAATCACATTACATAATCCTAAGTAAAGAGAAACCCAAGTCATTTTATCCACTCTTCTTTGACTTGTCAAAATTATACATGTCAAAAAACGCTTTCCAATTAGCACTCCAAATTTGGTAATTGAAATACATGATACAAGTCAAAATTTTGTATTATTAACAATTTGCAGGTTTGAAAGAATATACGAACATGTCTTAAACCTTCCCAGCATTCCCTCGTCCCCCAAAGAGGCCCCCAAACCAAAAACGACTAATTTGTCTCGTAGCCTAATGTGGATTAGCCTACATAATTAGCACCTTTCGCTTTCCGTAACCCAAAATCAGAGAAAAAGAAAACCACCACTCATCAGATAGCAGAGCTGCATCAAAATGTTCTTCACAAGCAAAGATCTCTACAGGCAAAGCCAGAAAGAAGATTCAAAACAGAAATTTTACGACACGCATTCAGCACGTTACTACTTTCAAGCACTACAAGAACCTCACATACTATTCGACCCCCACCAATTGAATTTACACGCGAGGGCACATAAATATGTTACAAAACATTGGGCAAATACACCAATATCAAAGGCCAAAATTTTGCAGCTGGGAATTCAATTAAAGTCATCACCTGGATGCTAGAGACCAGAAGTTCAAGAAAAAGGATGGTGAAACAGCAAACCAACTCATGAAGGCCATGGCCGTAGCTGTCTCAAACCTAGTGCAGTGATTCTGGGCACAATTGTTGATGTCATTGCCAATAAGCACTGTTATGCCAGCAGATGCACATGCTGCAGCAAATGTGAGTGTTGATGTAATCTGCAGGATTGAACAAAAGAGCCAATAACGAAAATGATAACTCTGGCCAGTAGTAATGCAAGCTTACCTTTGTTAATGTGCAAGTGCAACCATAGTTATGCATACCATATAGGAGCTTGTACAGGTTTGCCTCTTTGGAAGATACGTTCTGGTACCGGTGAAATTTTAGTACCATAACAATTTTTTAGGGATTATATCTGGAGATTCTATCTACAACTCTAAATACTCGGTTGTGAAATATGTTACAGAAAACACAGAGAGAATATTAAACTACTAACCTCGAGTCTATGAGAATAGTAAAAGAAAGCCTTGTTTAACTTAATATAAAAAAGAAAGTCATCTGTTTTGGGCATGCCAGGCACATGACTTGGACAAGAATCTATTCTGTCATTATCCACAAACAGCAACGAAAGCTTCTCTTTCTTCTCTCACACGCTCAACTTCCCTTTTTGCGTTTTCTTTTCCCCCTCTCTTTCCGCTTCCCTCATAAGTAAGAAAATTGAGGCAGACCTACATCCAGGCTGATAACTTCTAAGGATACGGTTTCTTCATTTGATACCATTCCAATCCATGACCATTGTCTGCAGAAGCTTTGCTGCTATCATGTTACTTCCCTCTCAAAATACATTGACACAACCATGAAAAATAGCAGATTTACAGTGAAATCTTGCCTAAGACCAAGTTGTAGGTCTTAATACCATAATGACTTGAGTATTCGGGTACCGCAATTACCGCTGCGGAAAAGCATGTAGTCTGTACTGGTATACAATACGGGGCCAAACCATTGCTAACCACTCAAATAAATTTACTTCCATGGTTTCAAAATTCAATCCTTTCACCACTCACAGCCTGGCCATAGTTAGTCCCCGGACTAAAAAACCTTAATTGATGGCTGTACTATATTGCCAATCCTTCTTAGTCCTCACACCCAACTAGCTCGAAAGTACATATGCAAGTGCTGCCACCTCTTTTTGGAATCAAACATCTAATTTAAGTTAGTAATGACTTTGGGACAGAAAATATGTTTGAGGTTCAGTGATGCCACCAATTTAAATGGTAAATTTGGTTAAGTCACCCTTTGGATGGCATCAAGTGCTTTTAGGGATTCCAACAGGATCTTCATCTAGTGCTGTATAATTGCAAACTCTCTTGCTTGTCTTCCTCTAGTAACTTTTTTCAGGTCTCACCTACCAATGAAACATGCCATTCACATATTCATGCTGACTTATTTGTGCAGATGCAGCGAAAATGCATACACGTATTTTCTCAACCCCCCTAGTTATACTCTCTCACTATTAAACCTTATAAACTTACTAAGGTTGCTTGCTTCATGCTCGTGCATAGGTTGAAAGACCAGACCAAAGATCAGAAAATTGAGGACTGACTCATTTAAATCGACTGATGAATATTTTTTTCTATTGACCTGAATCTGCAAAGGAATTCCCTCAGTTATTTCCTGACCAAAGATATGCAATTAATATAGAATAATCCCCAGTCCAAAAGGATCTTGAACATTTTTTTACAGTGAACCTTTATCTCACATATCATGCAGAACCAAGTAGTTGCCAAACTCTTACAAATAATGGTGGGAACCCAATGCATAAAGCAGAAGTAGGGAAGGATATCACAAGTCTATTCGGATTTTTAAATGCTTTGTTTAGGGGTAGACAAACTCTGGATGCCGGTTTTGGTCGTGAAAGAATGTGTTGATTCCAGAGTTAGATCAAACGCTCCCGGTCTAATTTGTGTCTTGGATGCTGAGAAGGCATATGTTCGTGTTAACTGAAAATCCCTTGTTTACATGCTCAAAAGGATGGGGTTTTGGGAGGAAATTGAGAGATTTGATGGAGTTTTGTGTATCCTCGACAAGGTTTTCAGGGTTAGTCAATGGTTCTCCAACGGACTAGTTCTCTTCTTCCAGGGGCATTAGGCAAGGAGAACCATTGTCCCTTCTTCTATTTCTGGTTGTTATGGAGGCCCTTAGTAGACTGCTCGATCATGCAGTGGAGGTAGATATCTTTCGGGCTTTGTGGCCCGGAGTATGGTAATGCTGGTGCGCGCGTGTGACATCTGTTCTCCATGGGTGATTTATTTTATTCTGTGATGCCGATGAATGTCAAATTGAGATATCTCCCGCTGGTGCTTTCTTCTTCCAGTGTTGTTCAGGTTTGAAGATAATCTGGCCAGGGACAAAAATATCCCAAATTTGTAATGCAACTGATGTTCAGTCCCTGATTGAGTCTTTTGGTGGTAGAGTTGGAAACATGCCTTCTACTCACTGGGGCCTTCCGTTGGGTTCGCCATTCAAAGACAAAAGCTTGTTCAAGTCTGTCAGTAGAGCGCTTTGGAAAGAGATTGGCGGGTTGGAAGAAGCAATATATCTCCAAAGGCGTTATCTTACCTTAATCAAAACCACTCCTTCTAGTCTTCTGAACTTTTATGTCCTTAATTGTGATCCCCATTGGTTTTTGCGAAGAGGATAGGAAAGTTATAAAGGGACTTCTTGGGGGAAGGGGCCCCAACAAAAAGGAAATATCACTGGGTTAAATGGCCAGACTTTTCTTGGCAATTCGATTTGGAGGTTTAAAATCTAGTTGAGGTTAATGAGGCCTTACTTGAGAAACAGCTATGGAGATACACGCATGATGGTAATTCCATGTGGAGAAGGCTTGTCATGGGTAAGTTTGGGGCTGGTGCAGAGGATTGGTCTCTAGATGCGGTGCATAGATGTCACGGTTTAAGTTAATGGATTATCAAGGGATGGCAAAGCATTATGAAACACTTTCGATTTTCAGGTGGATACAACAGAACGGTCCTTTATGAAGATTGGCTATGGTGGAAGAGTGGAAAGCGCCTTTTCCTGTTTTATTCTCTCTTGCAGTGAACAAGGAGGCTAGTATGGCTGAGAAGTTTTAGCTAGTGTCAGACTTTCTCTTGTTTGAGCGTATTCACTCGGTGCATAAATTGCAAGGAGGTGAAGATCGGGTACCGTGGAAAGAGGAAAGCAAGTTTCTGCTAAGTCTTTTTATGCATAGCTTTCTGCTCGTGGAAACTCTTCAGTTCCTTGAAAAGAAATCTGGTGTTTGTCAGCTCCTCACAGGGTGTCTTTCTTTGTCTGGGAGGCTGCTAGAAACTCAATTCTAACAGGGAATAACTAAGAAAGAGAAGGATGAGCCGTGTAAATTGGTGCTGTATGTGTAAAAAGGCTGACGAGTTGATGGACCACCTTATTTCAAATTCTTCAACAGTCGGGATTTTTTGGGACTTGGTTTTCTCTGTTTGGGGATTTCTTGGGCAGTGTTACCTAATTCGCGGTTGGCTTCGGTACGTGGTATGAGTACAAGTACATGTATGTGTAGGTGCGCAGTACGAGTGCAGCGATAGGCATACTCAGCTTGCTATTTGAGGTCGCAGTATGCTGTGGATTTGCTTCGGCAGGATTGAGAATGTAGTTTCTATGTAATCTTGGAGATGAGATATGTACATATCAGTTTGCTTGATGAGATATTTGAGGGGAAGAAAAGAGAGTATCCAATTTTTCGCATTCCATTTTAACATATCCAGTGTAAATTGAGTAAAACCCTATTCGGCTCTGATGTGGTAAACAACATTCTTGGTTGGCTAGATTTGGAGTACCAGTACGTCAGAATGCCATCTTGCGGGTCACAAGTGCCAACCTGGTCGTCAGTGTGCAAAGTTAACCATATTGATTTTCCTCTGTGATTTTTGGTGTGCCTGTATGAAAGGAACAACAGAGCCATTGAGGGCGTGGAGTCATTTATTGAGAATCTTAAGGCTTGCTTTTGTCAGATTTTGCATTTTGGGCTGAGTAAACAATGATTCCAATGACGCCTCAGATCATTTTCTTGATAGTTTTTGATTGATGTTTGTGTACTCTTCGTCTACATTGGTTCAACCTCTTCACTGAAAACCATAGCTATATCAAAGAAAAGGTTTAGCAACTGATTTCTTAACAGTGTATCTCAATTTTTTGTTGTTACTGCTCAAACTATCAGAACCTGAGGAGAAGCTTTCTTACCCCATCTCCCATAGTGAACAAGCTGATAATTCTGGAGTTTCGCAAGCAGCGCTTCACCAAGAGAGCATAAACGTCGACAATGGCAAGAGAGAGACTCCACAAGCTTTGCAAGATAACAGCCGCAACAAGATACCTAGGACAGGAAACACCCGAATTATCAGTTTTGAGAGAACCCAGTTAATAATAACACCAGAAAAAAGCATATGATACCCGATATTGAAAGGGAACACCAGAATATTAGCACAAGAAAAAAGGAACCTAACCTCCCTATTAGGTGAAGATGATCTAGCATGTTATTGTAAGCCACAGCGAAGCTCTCAATTTCAAGTTGAAACTACATCAAGAGTCATTGACAAAAATCCTGGTTTGAGACTTTTAAAAGAACAAGGCCTGTTAACACCAACTCTTTATGGATAGGTTTGAGGATCTTACAGCGCGATTTGGATCTGACATGGGTCGGGTTTGTTTCGAGGAAATCAACTTCCTAGCTATTCCATATAGTTAGGATAAAGGCTTTGATAAAATGAGTTGACTGCTTGTAGGTGCATATAGCACTATGCACTCTAAAGTGAAAAGTGGCCATGCTACTTTAATTGGCATTATACAAGTACATCAAAACCACTTAAGCTTGACATAAAATACAGTCATAAGCTTAATGATGAAAATTTCAACATTGTGGCCTTTACTCAAGAGTGCCCATCATTCTCAAATAAACCTAAAAGAACACCTGGTCAATATCATTAATCTAGTTTCTGGTGTAATATAGCTTCCAGATGCTTTGTTCATGTGCTGGTACATTCAACCCTTATCATTGAAAAAATAACACACCCGCACCAGTATCAAGACCTTGTGATTGATCCTTTCAGAAGACGTGCACGCAGTTCTTTACCTAATATTCATGACTTAGGCCTTGTTTGTTTCATGCAAAATGCTTTCCAGAATATGCTTTCCGGAAAATAGCAGTTCCTGAAAACATTTCATGAATTTTGTTTTCCACAGTTTGAGTATCGCGCAATGATACAAATATCTATACCAAAAAAAGATATGTTTTCAGTTGTTTCCGTTGTTTGGGTGCCGTTGTGTGTTTTGAGTGTGTGGGTGTGGGTGGTGGTTTGGGTGTGTGGTGTGTGGGGATGAGTGGGTGGGACGAGTGTACGGAGGGGTGGGGTGGGGTGGGGTTTATATGTGTGTAGGGGTGTGTGTGACTGGGGGGTGTGTGTGTCTGTGGGCGGGCGGGTAGAGGTGTGCGTGCGTATGGGTGGGCGGGCATGTGTGTCAGGGTGTGTGAGTGTGTGGGTGGGTGGCAGGCAGGTGTGTGTGGGTGGTGTGTGTTCAGTGGTCCGAAAAACTATGTTACATGGACTCGGTGTCTTGGTGTCGGTGTCCGGATCAGGTACGTGTCCGAGTGTCGGACTCACCTATTTTCGAAATTCTAGGACACGTGGACATCGTCCAAAAGTTGGACACGGGTACGGGGACACGACTAAAAATTTTAAGATACGTAAAATACTTTAAATGAGATAGAGTGTTAAATATTTTTTGTACGGGTATATATAAATTTCACATAAATTATATATAATTATTGCCCAAAATAAATAGATTCTTTATTTTTTGTTGGACAATATACATTTTATTTCGATTTAGATATCTTTTGTTCCTTTTTTATAAGTCAATGCCAAAAAGTTGGAAAGAAAAAAAAAAGAAAAGGAAAAAAAAAAGCAAAAGACAGGCTGTCAAAAAGCAAATAGAAGACCCAAAAGCAGGCAGAAGACCCACGTGACCAAGCAGAAGGTACTCTCTCTCGCTCTTCCTTCTTCTTCTTCTTCTTCTTCTTCTTCTTCTTCTTCTTCTTTCTCGGAGGTCGATGGCCATATCTTCTTCTCTTCTCTCTTCAAAGCATCAGAGATCTTCTTCTTCTCTCTTAAAAACCTTTGCAACTTCTTCTTTCTTCGATCCTTGCCGTCGCTCTCTGGCCGAAATGTCGACGTGGCGTATCCGTCCGGCAGATGACGGATCCGACACGGATCCCGTACCCGTGTCGGCGTCGAGTCGTGTTGACACCGCCCCTTCACCCCAACGTGAAGGGTCCATGTAACATAGCCGAAAAATGACTTTCTGACTTTTAATCGGTAAGTGGTATTCCAACATTGTTCTTCAAAATAAGTGTGATTGGAAATCATTTTCCGTTGGAAAATCTTATGCATGCACCAAATACCGAAAAATGCGGAAAACCTTTTCCGGAAAACATTTCCGTGAAATAAACAAGGCCTTAATGTACATTCTAGTTGCCAATAAATTTTGAGGACATTGAACTATCAAAGGCACAACTTGTGAAGGTTCACATTGGCTGCTGAAACAAACATAATCTCCAAAGATAACAAAAATGAAGAATCCCTATCTCGCGATGGGCAGTAAACAGCCGGAGCTTTCTGTGTTATTAAACTAGCAATGCCAAACTTTACAACAGGTTTGAAGCTTGGCATGTTGGACACACCTTTCAGTTGGCAACACAAAGGAGACACTTAAAGTGCTCACAAAACAGGTGGAAGTTCTTTCACCACAATTGTGAAGCTGAATTTGAGCAGTTATTCTAGTCAGAAACATTTGCGACAGTACGCAGTTTACACTGTCACCAGGCATTCCTTCCCAAGGATGAGCTACTTGAAGGTACTCACGGCAATCCTACTTGAAAGTGGGATACAACATTTCTTTCCTTCCCAAAAGTGCTACTCTTTGGGCTAAAGTACATAAGAAAAACTCCAGGTCAACTAGAGTGGAGGCCTCCTGTATTGTAGTAAAGAAGCTGCCACCACATGAAAAATTCCTAGTAGAGAGACATTTGACCAAAATGTCTCATCTCATCTCCTCAAACTCACACCCAAGATAGGTGATGGCAATGTGCAAGTCCTACTCCATATAGAATGGTGTACTGTGTTATCAAGTTGCCTTCAGTTGGGCTCTCAACCCACCAAAAGCATTCAATCATACATGGGCAACAACTCAAAGACCAAACAGTCAGCGAGTTCACTCGTAAACCCTTTTCTCACGCCATCAGAACATAAGACTAAGTTTGCCACACTGGGATCACAATTAAGCAGGTAACTTCTGAAGTAAAACCTTTCCTTCTGTACGTCAATGCCTAACCAGTCTCCGCATTACGATGTTAACTAATCTAATAGTACTACTCTAGTAATTTAGAGATACATAGAAATCATACGCCAGAAAAGTGCAACCCCTTGTTACCCCCAAACTGGTCACGTGTATTATCCTCTTCTCTCAGCTTGTAAGTAATGGTATTCACTTAAAAACAAGAGAAAAAATAGAAAGAAACCTCCCAAAAGCCTCATGCAGACGTTGAATCGAAGTATTCCAAACAGCAGACCACACAATCTTTAAATTACAGATCAAACAAATGCAATTACACAAGCTTCTCCAAATCAACAACAATTTTATCAAACGCACGCAAATACAAGGCGCTTTGGGTAAGCCGTCTAAAGCAAGTCTCCCCCAAACCAACATAGATTCAACTTCCAATTTCATAACTAACGCCAATTTTGTCCTTTCATTTCCACGTCTACTACGCTTTTTCGGACCCTCAGTCAGCGACATGTTATCAACCTATTTAGTGACAAAATAGAACTAATGAGGGGGAGATAGAGATGAGGGTACCGGAAGGCGGTTACGGAGGGGAAGTCGTTGGTGGTGGCCATGACGCAGAGCGAGACGGCGGCGAACACAAACTGGCAGACGCGCAGGGCGAGGCCGGCGGGGGTTCCCGGCATGCCCTGGATGTCCTTCATCCGCACCCTCATCGGCACAGCGTTTTCCGCTGCATCGGTCAGCGGTGGGACTTCCAGTGGGTGCACCGCCGGCTGGCTCCTGCTCATCATAATGACAGATTCGCTTTAGATGCTTCTTTTTCACCTCGATTCTCGAGAGATTTACATCAACCGAAGCATCATGTCGCATGAGCAAGAGCGCAACATGATGGTCGATTTTGATGGTTGTCGTTTATATTTTGGGAAAGTAAAGAGGAAAGGCTGCTGAGCTGACTGCTGTTGAAGATTCCTCAGCTGGAAAACAAATTCTTGGAGAGCTTATACCCGACGGCGTTGGTACTAAATGTTAAGTTTGCGTTCAGGGGCTGTTTAAACTTTTGCCCAATCAACTCGAATCGTATTATTTTTCGGTATATAGTAAAACTGAAGGTAAAAATAAAAAAAAATAAAATCAACCAATCAAATAAATTTTATATTTTTATCAACATTTTTCACTTAAAAATTAAATTTTACAATTATGCCAAATCTTTCTCTCAATTGCAAATTTATACATATCCTTCGAATCTTGAAACGTCCCTATATATTAGACAAGTCCAATATTTTTTTTTCACGATTTAACAAAATTCTCCTTTTTTATTTTATATATCTCATTTTATTTTGCTGTAAATCATTCATATATACATACATACATACATATCTCCTTTTATTTTATTTTATATTTTATATTTTATATTTCATATCATTTCATACTCTTCTTCGTTAGTTTTATCGATACAAACTTCAACACGTGAGTTATAATTAATATTTCTATTCGAGGAAGACTATTTCTACAATTTTATATTTTACTTCTTCATTTGTTACAGAAAGACTCAAATTTGATACAAAAAAAAAAAAGGGTAGAAAACTCATGAAAATTTGGAAATAACATTATTATTATCACCACTCTTATTGTTACTATTATTCAACATATAAGTATGATATTTTTGTGAGTATTTTAGCAGTTGTTGTTCATGTCTGTAACGTACGGGTCAATATTAGGGCACATAACGTGGAAAACTTCCTCTCTCTTGACTGGATAATAGCATGTCACTCGAGCATAAACGAAGATAAGTGCCACAGTTTTTTTTAACTATTTGGCTAGTACATTTTTAAAGCCCGGTTTTTTTCACGAAATTTTTTCACGAAAATACACACCCGCACGCACTCACCCATAGACAAACATAACTACCCACCCAAGCATACACACGCATCCCCCCCCCCCAACACCCCACCCCACCCCACCCCACACACCCCTGCCAACCCACTTACCCACCCACACGTACCACTAACACACCCAGTGACGCCCAAACACCAAAAACAGCGAGAAAGCTATCTTACTTTGGTAAAGGTAGTTTATCATTTTCAGTCAACGCCCAAACCGCTATTTTCAGGAACTGCTATTTTTTGAAAAGCATAGTCTGGAAAGTATTTTTCATGAATCAAATAGGGCCTAAATGTTATACATGGTAGTATATTAAAAAATAAAAAAGGATAATCATATTAAAAAACAGAATTTTTTGGATTTACTGTATAATAAATATTTGATTTCTCGCTTAGGAAGTAAACTTTAATTTTTTACGGTCATTTTGAATAAGTTTTAAAGTTTTTGGGAGTTTATTCTTCATTCTAAATAACTATTCTTCTCCCTTCTTTATCCTAGGAGACTACAAAGTGGGGCTAGGAGTAATTGTTGTGAGAATTAAGGATTTAGACAATGACTCTGGATTCTTAGGTAAGTTTTATCGCATCAATTTAGTGATTTCAGTTTATATGGTTTGATGGGTTTAGCATTTTGAGCCCTAAATTGGAACTTTAATGACTTTTGGTTATATTATGTAGGTTTTTGGTTTGCAATTTTGATTGGAAGATAATTATTAATATGAAGTAAGATTTATATATGTATTGCATTCGTTGTTACAAGAAAATTATCTTTTAGTGACCAATCAATTCTTGTTTACTTGAGGCTACAAATTGGATTTTTCAAATTTTTGCCTATTTTCATGTTCTTGATATTAACCTATATCATGGCCTCGATTTTAGTGCATTAGATCAAAACCACCACCAGAGCCCATCCTCACGGAGATGGCCGACAAGCATTATCAAAATCAAGTAACCTTGGACCGCTTCTCTGCGTAGCTTTCCTCACATTTGGTCCGAAGTTTGTGTTTGGATACTCCATTTCCTATGGGTATTGACATACTTAGACATCTTCAAACATGTTATTTAGACCGTCTCACTGACAGGGACATCATTATATACTGTCTTGACTATGTACTTTTGTTTTATGCTAATTTGACTTGAAGCATGTCCACTGTCTTGTACCCTTACCTCTATCATCTCTAGACGTCGTATCTCTTTCTTCCAGTCACGCCTCACCACCATTCTCCCTGTAGCAGGTTAATCACAGCAGGTTAATCACATTGGTTTGATTGACCTTTTCTCTGTTGAGATATAGCTTAACAATAGTCTCCATCGACGTCGTATTAAGGTCGCGAGCACGCCTCACCTTCACGACTTACCTCCCCTTTTTAGACTCTTTCAACAAGTCATTGCTCATAATGTCATTCTTAAAGCAGGCGGTTTCTCACTAGTGTCTTTTTTAGATGTCCACCTCTTGACATTATTTTGCTCTTGTATCCAGGTCAATTTTCCTTGTCTCATTATGATGAACATGATTAGGAGCACATCGCAATTATCACTATCTATACCATATCGCCTCTTATCACTTGTGTATTTTGTGCCTTTGATATACCCTTCAAGGAGAGTATATTGAGGTGAATCAATACCAGGTTCTCGACTGCTTCATCCTTCGTAAGAAAGGTCTTTTACATCTACCTAAATGATTCCTACCTGAGCCTGACATGCATGTTGATCTTAATAAGAGGATGATGATAGTGGTGGTGGCGGTAGTGGTGGTGATGACAATGCCAATGTCGGGGATGATCGTGATCCACTCACTCCTTTATGCCAAGCGTTAACGAGGCAGGCACTTTCTCCAGTTCTTCAGCTACCAGGTATGCGGCAGTTCTTGCTTGCTCAGATACGATGCAGCAACGGATGGATGCTAGTTTTGGGCGCATTGTAACGCCCTGAAAATTTAGAACGTTAGATAGTCACTATATCACTTACATTAAGAAAGAAATACCTCCAAACTTAACCAAATAATATCACCAATCTGCCAGAGCAACTAAACTATTAATTAATGTATTACCCTTCATGTACAGACCTCATTAGTAAACTGAATTTAAACATGAATAACAAGCTAGAGAAGTTTATTCACGCAGGAATTCTAATGAGCAATAGTAACACTTAAATTCTCTCGCTCGGCTATATTCCATACTCAGGCAACCTAATATTGGTTATCACCTGCAGAAAAGAAGTCAAATAGGAGTGAACTTTTGAGAGCCTAGTAAAGTCGATCAAGGATTACAAATAGAAGGATTCAAATGACTTTTCATACACAATCAAATGACAATTTTTAGAAAAGAATTTTTTAATAATACCAAAGCATTTCAATATAGACATAGGAAAGAGTATTAACTCTATCCCTCAAAAATCAATAAAAATTTCAAAATATTTTATATGCAATAAAAGAGAACAGAAGACATTGAGTATGGGCAGTACAAATTAGTAAAGTCATCCTGGCTGTGCTCAGATATACTCTACATGTGTATACGTACACTAACTAGTCCATTTAGGTACTAGTTTCAACCCAAAATAAACAGATCATCTTTATAACGCCAACAATATATACCATTTGTATAACTCTTTAGATTTACTAACTCATGTCAATATTCAGAAGAAATAAACACAATTCAAAACGATTTATGATGATCGAATTAATAAAATATATAAGTATTAAAAGAATTTCAAACGATCGCTTTAAGATTCAAGATAGGATCTCATGAAAGTTTTATAAAACATTTCTACGACAAAATTGAAGTTTTCTAAAATTCGATAACAAATCATAATAAAACATACAAAATTAATTATGATAAATTTGGTTTTGGGTAGAATCCCTTACATTTTAATGACAATTATAAAATCAAAGTTCAATGAAATTCGTAAAATTGTCATAATAAAATATTTGAAGTCAGAGGGATTAAATAGGGCGCGGATGAAATTCCTTACCTTGATCCAAGTTAAGCGATGCTAAACGACCTCGATCAAAGTCCTCTGAATTAACCTAGATTGGCCAAATTATTTAATAGAAAACAATGTACACTATACTATAAACCTAATATCATCTACTCATAACGTGCTCACTCACTACTAGAAAAAATATATTTTTTGCAACGGACTTTTAGCGACGGAACCAATTCCGTCACTAAAAGCTCTTTCAGCGATGAAAACACTGTCTGTAAAAGTTCGTCGGTCAAAGTTTTTATCAACGGAATAAACCGTCGGTAAAGGTATTTGCAGACGGACTTTTACTGATAGTGTTTTAGTAACGGTGATTCCGTCGCTAAAAAAGTTTTGCAAAATTTCTAATATTCGATATCTTTTTTTAAAAAAATTAAGCGATGGAATTAAACCGTCGCTAAAACTTTCTTCAGTCAAAGGGTTTTAGTAACGGACTTTTAGCAATGGAATTTTTTGTCGCTAAAAGTCCTACATAAAACCAATTTCCTCTTCTTTCTTTTTGCCCGTTTTTCTCTCTGTCTCCGTAAAACCCACCCATCGGCGTCCAAAAGCCCTCAATCCACTGTCGTCCACCGCCATACCCAGCCACTCTCTGCAACCTTAAACCCCAATAATTATCACGGTCGTACGTCCACCACCGTACCCAGCCACTCTCTGCAACCCTGAACCCCAATAATTATCTCGGTCATTCTGGGCGAGCTCAACAATTTGCCCCGGTTGACCCAGCAGACCCAACAGCACGTTGACGTAGGAGGTATGTTGATTCATTTCTCATATGTTCCAAAAATTGCATGAAATGAACGGAGTTCTGATTATGTTTATGGATTGAGTTTGTGAAGTTAAATTAATTTTGTGAAGTTGGATTGAGTTTGTGAAGTTGTTCTTTTTAGTTTCATTTAATTTAAATGAATAGTTTGGATTTCTCTCCGATTTGATTTTGGGGTTTGGCACATATATTAGTTGAATATTGCCCGTCCAAAGAGAAATGGTAAAACAATTAGGTTATAATGTTGAGATATACTGTGAGAGAAAGATTAAAGATGAGTCTGAACAAAACTAATAACAACTGAAAACATAAAGCTTTTACTTAAAAAAGACAACAATGCCTATCATAATGAAAGCTTATACTTCATCTTCTTTCTGTTTTGCTGGACTTACACAAGAGAGTTCATACTATCACACACAACTAAAAAATAACTTAAATTTCTAATGAACGTACTCCATATCATTTAATGTATCAGACTCTTAGGCATCATTAAATAAAGTTCATCGCGTACTAAAATTAAAAAAAAAAAGGTTTAGGTGGGAGGTAACAAGGATCAATAATACAAACGCTACATAGACAAGTAACAATCTTTGATTTACAGTTTAAGACTGCATTCCTACAGTCTAGTGTATGACCCGAGTTTACTTGAGTTTACACTTGCATAATGAAAATGCAAGTGTAAACTCATCAGAAGGGACTGCACTATTGCAATGCACATAACATTGAGTAAATGCCGTTGTTACTTCTTCAGAAACACTATCTTGTATAAGGGAACTCGGTGACAGGTATACACAAACTTGTTTAGTAGCCTACTGGCATAGAGCCTAGATCTTTTTAAGTTGCCGACATATATAGGTGTACACTACAAGAAAAAATAGATTTACTGATGGAGTTTAGCAACGGAAGATATTCCGTCCCTAAAACATCTTTGAGCGACAGATTTCCCGGTCGATAAAAAACAGTCGATAAAAATATTTAACGAACCCCCTAATTGAACCCTAAATTGAACTAATAGAACCCCTAATTGAATCTTAAATTGAAGTAATTGAACCCTAAATTGAATCCTCTAATTGAATAGAACCCTAAATTAAACTAATTGAACCCCTAATTGAATGCCCTAATCCAATCGAACCTAAATTGAACTAATTGAACCCCCTAAATTGAATGCCCCAATTCAACCGAACCCTAAATTGAATTAATAAAACTCCCTAATTGAACCTTAAATTGAAGTAATTGAACCATAATTAAACCCTAAATTAAATGTCTTAAATCGAATCGAATCGAACCCTAAATATAATGTCATAATCCAATCGAACCCTAAATTGAACTTATTCAACCCCCTAATTGAATCCTAAATTGAATGCCTCAATTCAACCGACCACTAAATTGAAGTAATTGAACCATAATTGAACCCTAAATTGAAGTAATTGAACTAATAGAACCCCCTAATTGAACCCTAAATTGAAGTAATTGAACCCTAATTAAACCCTAAATTGAATACCTTAATCAAATGGAACCCTAAATTAAACTAATTGAACCCCTAATTGAACCCTAAATTGAATGCCTTAATTCAACCGAACCCTAAATTGAACTTATTGAACCCCCTAATTGAATGCCCCAATTCAATCGAAAACTAAATTGAACCCTAAATTGAAGTAATTAAACCCCCTAATTGAATGCCCTAATTGAATCAAACCCTAAATTAAACTAATTGAACCCCTAATTGAATCCTAAATTTAATGCCATAATCCAATCGAACCATAAATTGAACTAATTGACCCCCTAATTGAACCCTAAATTGAATGCCCCAATTCAACCGAACCCTAAATTGAACTAATAGAACCCTAAATTAATTGCCCTATTCAAATTGAATCGCAAATTGAAATAATTCAAGTTCATCGGATATGTGCATTTTGAACAATTTTTTTCCATTTGAACATTGATCATTTGTTTGATAATTTTAGGTTGTTAATTGTGCATTTGAGAATTGTGATTATTGATCAATGATGTTAGGTTGTTAATTGATGATTTTAGGTTATTAGCTGTGCATTTGAAGTAATTGAGATTATTAATTGATGATTTTAGGTTGTTAATTGATAATTTTAGATTGTTAATTGTGCATTGAGCATTTGAGATGTTGAGATTGTTGACGGAGGATGGGACCCAATCAGATTGCATGTGTGATTTTATTGCATTGAGCATTTGAGAATTGAGATTGTTGATGGAGAATGAGACCTAATTGGATTGAATGTGTGATTTTTATTAATTTTTATTACATTGAGCATTTGAGAATTGAGATTGTTGACGGAGGATAGGACTCAATTGCATTGAGATCCCCGTTAGGTAGCACAAACACGGACACCACGTCTGATCGACGCCGACACCGAAACAACATACTTTAGCTTTATACTTGTGGACACCTCTTCAATGTGTGTCTGACACCTCTTCAATGGGTGTCTGACACGGTGTTCGGTAATTAAAAAATAAATTAATGTCTTCGAACATCGCTGACAGGTGTCGGACACATGTCCGAAGGTGTCTGACATGTGTTCGGATGTGTCGATGAGGTGTCGGTAGGTCACGGACACCCCGTCCGATCGACACCGACACCGAAAAATGTCACATTTTGACTTTATACTTGTAGACACCTCTTCTAGAGGTGTCCGACACCTCTTCAAGGGGTGTCCGACACCTCTTCAAGGGGTGACGGACGCGGTGTCAGGCATTTAAAAAATAAATCAATGACTTCAGACGTGTCTGAAGGTGTCTGACACGTTTCCTGATGCGTCGATGAGGTGTCAAGGTGTCGGTAGGTCATGAACACCGCGTCCAATCGACACCGACACCAAAATGTCACATTTGGGCCTCTTAAAGAGGTGTTTGGAACCTCTTCAAGGGATGATGGACACGACGTCTGGCATTTAAAAAATAAATCAATGTCTTCAGACGTGTCGAAGACCATACCGACACCCTATATGAGGTATTGGGAATTGAGATTGTTGACTGTGCATTGAGAATTTGAGAATTGAGATTGTTGACGGAGGATGAGACCCAATTGAATTGAGATATCTGTGAATTAGTTGAATGGTTGGTTGTTGAATTTAGGTTAACGCGACATTTTTAGCACCCTTTAGAATCTCATCGTGGCTCTAGCACTAGCTATAATTAACCCTAATTAGTCCCGATTAACCCTAATGAACCCAATCAACCCTAATTAGCTATAACGAGCCTAATTAGTTTTAATTAATCCTAAGAACCCAATGAAAATTAAATTAGCTATAATTACCCCAAATTGATCCTAATTAACACCAATCAGTCCAAATTAAACCCTAATTAGTCCTAATTACTCATATCTTGTAGCTCTATGATTAGATTAATTAAACCCTAAAACCTAACTAAACTCTGATTACGTGCCTAATTAGTCATAATTAAGCCTAATAACCCAATTAAGCCTAATTAGCCATAATTAGGACTAATCAACACTACTCCGCATAATTAAACCTTAATTAGCTCAAAATAACCTTAATTAGTCCTAATCAACCCTAATTAGCTATAATTAGTTCAAGGTAATCCTCATTAACACTAATTAGCCCTAACACAACCTAATTAAGCCTAATTAGCCCTAATTAGGACTAATCAACACGACTCCGCACAATAAAACTCGGCTATTAGCTCAAAATAATCCTAATTGCTCTTAATCAATCCTAATTAGCTATAATTAGTCCAAAGTAATCCTCATTAACACTAGTTAGCCCAGAGATGGTTCAATTACTCGTTACTTATAAACCCTGCATTCTTTATATTCGTTATTGTTTTGCGAAGTCCATTGGCAACGAGATGGTTCAACTCGTTGCCAACGAATTCTATTTAAAGTGGAATTAGTAACATATGCAATGATCTTTCTGCAGTTTTGATATTTCAGAAAGATTCTTGCATATATTATCAATTTTTGAACGCATGCATGCATAAAAACCCTTAGTTCTCGTTCAAAGGTACTCATTACAAAGTAATGCTTTGTAATGAGCCTTTGGATGTCCAGTTTGGACAATTTTGGAAAAGTTATGTTTTTATAAAATAGTGTTTCAACTCATGCTCTGTGTTCTATGTCGTGGATATTTGATACACGTTCTTACGTGTTTCTCCGGGTGCATACAGATTTGGTGTTCTAACATCCGTTAAAACTTGCAAGGCAAGGTTAGATGAATGTTAGAATACCGAATCGATGTCGTGTACTTGGAAAAATGCGGGGAGGTGCTACCGAATTTTTCGCAGACATAAGACTAAGCATGAGTTCTTCACTGTTTTATAAACATGTGCTTTTCTGAATGGGATAGGACCACTACCTATTAGAGAATGGAAGAAAAATATAGAGACATGTTGTCATATTCATGCATTTATATTTACATCGACCCTGCCTAATGATTGGTCATAATTGAAGGTGGTATATTGTACGTTATCTCAGTCGTCATGCCGGTCGATCGAAGTTGGATGAAAAGGAAGAATGCTGACGATTTTGAGGATCGCGTTGACGAATTTCTCGACTTCGCTTACGCGCATCCTACACATGTTGACTTTGATAAGATAAGGTGTCTGTGTGATAGATGTGAGTTGTTGCATTGGAGAAAAAGAATTGAAGTAAAATGGCATCTTCGTCGGTACGGTTTTATGGGTGGATACACAAGGTGGACGCAGCACGGGAAAATGATAGTATTGTTGTCCAGCTCGACTAGTCAAGCTGAAGTTAGGGAGGAGGCACAATATGATTACCGAGATATGATTATGGATGCTGGGCATGCTAATGTTGACTGGGGTAACGACGGTGGTGAGGATAGTGCCCAACTGTCGAACAAGGGGGCTCATCAGTTTTATGCGTTGTTGAGAGCTGCGGAAGAGCCGTTGTGGGATGGAACTCCGAAACACACACGATTGTCTACGGTTAGTAGGTTATTATAGTTGAAATCAGACCACGGACTGAGTGAGAAAGGTTTTAACGAGTTTGTTACCTTAATCAAAGAAATTATGCCTGAAAGTGAAAAGCTACCGCCATCGTACTATGACGCGAAGAAGATGATGAAGAAACTTGGGTTGAGCTATGAGTGGATAGATGCGTGTAATAATGATTGTGTATTATTCTGGAAAGAGAATAAGGATTTGTCACGGTGTCCAGTATGTGATCATTCGAGGTACAAACCGGACAAAGGGAAGAAGAAAACATTGCACAGAAGATATTATGATATTCCCCGGTCACACCACGACTTCAGAGAATGTACTACTCCTCCAATACGGCTGAACATATGAGGGCTCACCGTGAGACTCGTAGCAATAATGCCGATGTGCTGACACACTCAATTGATGGAAAGGTGTGGAAGGAGTTTGACCGCAGGCATCCAATCTTTGCTCAGGAAATTCAGAATGTTAGACTTGGTCTGGCAACCATGGGTTCAACCCTTTCGGTCAGTCTACCATGCCTTACTCCTGTTGACCTGTTATTATTGTCCCGTACAACCTTCCACCAGGCATGTGCATGAAGAAGCCGTACATGTTCTTGTCGTTGCTTATTCCGGAGCCGAAGAGTCTCGGCAAGGACATAGATATGTATTTAAGGCCATTGATTGATGAGTTAAAACAGTTATGGAATCATGGAGTCGAAACATATGATGCATCCCTTAAGCAGAATTTTCAGATGAGGGCTACTTTGATGTGGACTATACATGATTTTCCTGCATTGGGAATGACATGTGGCTAAAGCACACATGGGAAGCTAGCATGCTCTGCTTGTATGGGCGTGAACCTCGGTCATACGTTAAAGCACTGCGGAAAGCCCTTATGGTTCGGATGTCACCGTAAGCTTTTGTCACTGGGCCATCAGTTTCGAAGGCAGAAGGATAAATTTGATGGGACAATCGAGGGTGAGGTTGTCACATTGGACTACCCATCTGGTGAAGAAGTGCTCACACACCTGGAGGCACTTGATATTGGCATACCACACGGTAAGAGTGTGCCAGATCAGAAGATTCCAGGGTACGAGAAAGAGCACAACTGGAGAAAATTTTGTATCTTCTGGGAGTTAGCCTACTGGAGGACGCTCATCCGAAACAACATGGATATAATGCATATTGAGAAGAACGTTTTTGATAATGTGTTCAACAGAGTGATGAATGTCAAAGGAAAATCGAAAGATCACCTTATACAGAGAAGGGATCTACAACAGTTGGGTGTACGCCGTGAATTGTATCCTCGGACAGTCAGTGGGAGGAGGATAATTCCGAAAGCACCTTACTGTCTAGACAAGAAACAAGTGGAGAAGGTCTGTCAGTGGGTTAAGAATTTGAAGCTTCCAGATGGGTTTGCGTCCAACAAATCTTGTTGTTGAAATGTATCGGAATGCAAGTTTCAAGGGATGAAGTGTCACGACTGTCATGTATTCATGGAGAGATTCATTCTTATTGCCTTCCGGGGACTGTTGCCACGGGTTGTTTGCAAGACTTTGACTGAATTATCTTATTTCTTTCGAGATATATATTCTTCTACGATCCGGGTGAGTAACATGGAAGTGCTTGAAAAAAACATTGCGGTGACGATTTGCAAGCTGGAGAAAATCTTCCCACCTTCGTTCTTTGATTCAATGGAGCATCTTCCTGTTCACTTGGCATAAGAAGCTAAGATGGGTGGACACGTGCAATATCGATGGATGTATCCCTTCGAGAGGTAATCTTTAAATTGTTACAGTTGTTCGTTTACACTTAATGTGACACCTGTTATCATTGATATTCCACCTAACTCGATTCGCTAAACTTTTAGGTTCATGTTCCATTTAAAGAAAAAAGTCCGCAATAAGGCTCGAGTTGAGGGCTCAATTGCAGAGGCTTACGTAATGGAAGAACTTGTAAACTTTTGTTGTCAATATTTCAGGCCTGATGTTGATACAAGGTTAAATCAATTAGGCCGAAATGACCCTGGATCAAGCACAAATTTGGAAGGACAATTGTTAATATTCAAGCAGTCAGGTAGTCTGTTCGGCTGAACGTATACTCGATGGCTAACAGATGAAAAGTACAGTGCTGCAACAATATATGCCCTTCTAAATTGCGATGAAGTTTTGGCATTCGTTGAGTAAGTTAAAGTCTTAATTTACTTACATTGTTGTACATAATTGAAAGTGTGTGATAAGCTAGTTAACTATATTGGTTTGCAGTGAGTTTGATGCGGAATCTTTAATCACTGATTCCGCTGGACTTGAATCTCATTAGAAATCACAATTTGTACAGTGGTTCAAAAGGCGTGTAAGATTGTTTAACGAAATTATATTATGTGTTATATACAGTTATGTGGTCAATTAGTATACTGATTTATCCTTAATTTTTACTGTCATCTACAATAGGTTCAGTCAATGGATATACACTCTCACGGCACACTGTAATACACACACCCAACACGTACACACACACAAACCCTCACGCACAAGACACACACACAACCCATCACGCACAAGACACACACATGCACTATAAATTCTCACGGCCCATCCACTCTCTCACACAGTAGTCCGTGCCCAAGCTTCTCTCCTTCTCTCGGCAGCCATGGCTACCACGGCCATTAGCCCCTTGGTTCTTCCATGGTGGCCACTTTTCTTCGCCCTTGCACACACACTCACACGCAAAGATATGGAGCTGTTTTGGCAGCCCTTTTTCGCCCATCACACACACTATAACCCACCCCCATCAACCTCACTCACAACAGAAATTTTAACCTATCTCCATCTCCCTTACTATAACTTACACATTGCAAATCATGATAGCCCACGGCTGCAGCAGCTAGGGGTGAGCAGCGAACTGATAAAAACCGATCTGAATTGTTCAAAACGATGAAACTGAATCTATCGAATCTGAACCGTTGATAAGCTTGAACGGTTTGGTTTGAGACTTTCAAACCGAGACTGGTTCGGTTTGGTTCACGGTTCAGGATTTCCAAACCGGATATGAACCGAACCAAACCGATGACTATATAACTATGAAAAAAATAATATACCTTACCATGGTTAACTAAATGACCAGGGTAAAATTAACATGTTTGCCCTAAATATTTGCCGAATTGCCGTCACTCTTCTTTTGCTCTTCTTCTTCAGAGAACACCCACGGAGAAAATCAAACAACACACCCACATAATAGTATAATACAAATCGGCCATGAAGAAAGGATTTTAGCTTCATTCGAGCATCATTGATGAATGATCTGGTGCGCAATTTTATAGTTCCAACTTGCAAGATCCAAGGTCGTCGACCACTGCCATGATACATGAAGATCAGGTTTGTTGTTGACTGGGAAGTGCCGAAGAAAGAGAGAGCAGGCAGTAGTGGTGAAGCTGGATGCTCAAAGCCATTTTAGATCTAGCAAGACAGCGCACAAGTTGTAGAAAGTTGCCACAACCTGAAGAATGAGACGACAGCTTCCAATTTCCTTACCTGAAGAACAAGACGACAGAGGTGAGTAATTTCATTCCTTGAACGGCATGAATAATTTGTGATTTCATCATGATATGTAATTTCATCAATTGAACGGCACGACCACCGTCCGCAGTCCATTTTCCTCCTATAGCAGTCTGTCCACGCTACAATAATATGTGATTTCATTATGATTTATGAGGGTCTTGAGCAATTTCATCAGTTTCCAATTTCATACCTGATTTTGGCCCGTCTAAACTGGTTTAGTAAAGGAAGATTCAACAATGAAGATGGTCCAAGAACCTGCTTGTGAGATGACAAAAGTATTACATGTTTTCATTGTTCTTGATATATGGATTATAATAAAAAATTTTATAATTTTTATTATAAATTTGCATGTTCCCATTTGTCTTTTCAGAAAATGCACAAGGGTCTAGTTTGCATGCATCAATTGTTATTGATCATGGTAAGTCACTTTTGGACACCTTATTAGTTTATAAAACCTGTTTTAGACAGCTTATTAGTTTATAAAACCTATTTCAGAATACCCTTTTACATTTCTCCCTTATTTTGAGGAACTTTGTTAAAAGCTATATTGAGGTAAAGGATTTAGAATGAAAATACATAGATGAGGGTTTGATGAAGACTAATAGTGTGAACCTGATTATTGGCCTTAAAATGTGAAGTGCAATAGTGCACATTGGCTATTGTAGTGCCTCACTAGTGGTTGATTGTGCTTTTTATGAAATGTGAAGGCTTTGAAATCTGAAGTGCAATAGACAGTAGTGAATATTGTAGTGCTACACTAGTGCAGTAGTGCATAGTCCATATTGCTGGCTATGCTACTGCCCAGCCAAGCCTAGGATGCAACACCAAATCACCAATTGCAGTAGACAATTTATACATTTTTAGGCTTCATTTTAAAGGTTTTTAAACAACTTGTTTATTGAACTTGCCACCTGTTTTGTAGATTAACCAGAATGTGAAAAGTGGGATCTTGGCAGAGGCATAAGTGTTGAAATGTTGAAGTTAATTACTGATTGGCCATGTCATATTGATTAAGGTTTGTCTGAGTGTTTTACTTAATGTAACTTTGGATAATGGCAGGTCATTTGGCAATGTTAAGTTTTACTATTGCATAATTCACACCAGTTTATGTCCTCCCTTTCAATTAATATTTGCTATGATGTTTGGTAGGTAAATTATAATGTTTTCTAAGTCTCTTTCAAGGATGTTCAACTAAAACTGGAATGCCAACAAGATGAGAGAGTGCACCACTTTGAAATGGAAGCAAGATGTCCAGATTTGAGATCACACCTTCAGTGCAGTAGCATGTTGCTGTTCCTTACATGAATGCAGTGCCACGCAGTGTGGCGTTTTAATATGCACTATCATATTAATGGTTATGTAATGTAACTTTGTAGGACTTTTACACTTGGTGACTAATTTAAACTTTTCAATTTGTCATGTAATGCAACTATGATGTATTTTTTTGTTATTGGACTATTGTTTTTTCTTGAAACAGAATCATGTTTAGTCTATGCTAAAACCGATCTGAACCGTTCAAACCGAGGTGTTTCGGTTTGGTTTGGTTTGAGAATTTGTGAACTGAGGTCCATTGGTTCGGTTTGCGGTTTGACCCCCAAATCGAACCAAACCAAACTGTGCTCACCCCTAGCCGCAGCCACCCTCTTCTCTATCAGAACAAACTGGATTGCAGATGCATTTGCTTATGAACAATGGTTTAAAAATGAAAAAAAAGAGCTCACAAAGATAAAATATGAGAAGGGTCTTGTAGAGGAAAGATAAGAGAGACGAACCAAAAATGGGTTTTAGCCAACGTAATCATTTCTTTCATTCTCTGCTACTCCACTTATATGGTGGAGTTGATTACAACTGTTTGCCAAATTACAGAATTGTAACTAAGCTGGACTTAAGACTTAATCTGCTAATTACTCAGCTAACTAGACACTGATCTCACTAATTAATGCTAATGACAATTAATACTTAGAACATTTATTCTGTCTATTCTGTTATAGCTAACATAATTCTCTCCTTTTTGTTCACACGCCATTCCCTTTTGTTGCCACCTCTCTTCCACTGCTGAGCTGCTTTTGTTATACTGCATCAGTGGTCACAACTGTTGGCAACTACTGAGCCCCTGATCTCTTCACTATGATCTTTAGGGGCCTGTGGGGGGTGTCCTTGACATTCCCAACCCACTTTAAAATTTTCCTCTTCCCTGCAAATAAACTCTGAAAACTTGGCTTTTAATGTTGTCCAATCCGGGATGTAGCTTCATCCTCTGGCATGTTGGACCATTCAATTAAAACTTGAGGGGCGTATGTGTTTCATTTTCTTACCATTCTTCTATCCATAATTTTAATAGGCTCGAGCAAAACATGTCCTTCAGTAGAAACATGGGGTAGCTTTAAAGATGCTTGCACATTTCTTCCCAAAGCTGCCTTGAGCAGTGACACATGGAGGACATGATGGATTTGGGAATTAGGTGGTAAGGCTAATTTGTAAGCTACATTGCCCACCTTGGCTATGATTTAGTAAGGGCCATAGTATTTAGGAGAAGGCTTGAGGATATGTCTTAGTGCCAAACTTTACTGCCTGTATGGTTACAGTTTGAGATACACCATAGTTCCCACTTTAAAGGACCTTTCAGTCATGTTTTTATCTGCATACAACTTCATTCTCTCTTGAGCCAACACTAGATTGTCCCTCAACAACTCCAGCACTCTTCTCCTTTTTGATAAGCATGAATCAACTGATGCAATGTGAGTAAATTCAAACCTACCTACATTAAGAAGTCTTGGTTTATAGCCATATAAAGCCTGAAAATGAGTCATCCTGAGAGAGGAGCGATAGGTCGTGTTGTACCAGTATTCAGCAAGTGTAAGCCAATGGTGCCAAGTTCTTGGTCTTCCCTAGAGTTGTCAATGGGCCGGGCTTGGGCCGGCCCGACCCAGGCCCAGCGGGCCTCCAATGAAATCGGGCCAGGGCCGGGCCTCACAAATGAAAAACGGGCCTGGCCTAAAACCTGGGATATATGGGCCCAGTCCAAGCCCAGGCCCAATATTTAGGGCCGGGCTTGGGCCGGGCCCGGGCCCAATCCAATTTTTTTTCCTTTCTTCCAAACTTTTTATTATAAAGACTTCTTCTTTAACAAAGGGCAAAGTTTTTGTAAACGGACCACTGAGTATACAATCACTTTTTCACGAATTAACCCCCTTTCGAAAAGGCAAATTGATGTTGATTGACCATTAACCACGGATTAAGTACAAAAACTAGTTGTTCTAGCCCATACATACTGATTTTAAGTGCAAAATTCAATCTATTTCGTAATATGGTGTAAAACCTGTAAATGTCAAAGAAAAATAGAGTAGATCAAACAAAAATAATAACGAGATCGATAAAGATAAAATAACATCTTTTCTTGTTACATTCAAATTCTTTGGCCATTTAAAGAAACATGAGATTATTCTTCAAGGCTCTTTAACACGTCACCCACTTCATGAAATTAAATTTAGAATTCAATTCACCTCTTTTGGTTTGAAACAAAAAGAATACATAATTTTTATTTATGTTTAGAATACATGATAATTGTTTTTATAATTATTCCCTTAGCTTGTGATGTAGAACACAAAGCAAATTCTGTAAAATACATTAAATGAAAGCCCACTCAGAAATCATCAAAAACACGTCACAGTCACCACACACCCATACTTCTCTGCGTATGTTAAAGAAAATACTGATCATGTGAATTCAATAACACCTCAAAAACTATTAATTTAACTAAAAAGATCCAAAATATCAAAAAATAATAATAATGTAATAAAATAGAGTTCAAAAAAATAGAAAAGAAAAAAAATTAGGGGGGGGGGGGGGCTAATGGGGCCGGGCCGGGCCGGGCCAAAAAGGGCCGTTTTAGGGCCGGGCCGGGGCCGGGCCCGTTTCTCAAAGAATTCGGCCTGGCCCTGGCCCAAGCCCTAAGGGTTAGGGCCAGCCGGCCCATTTGACTTCTCTAGTCTTCCCCCACAAAAGCATCTTAAGTAAGTCTCTAGACACTGATTGACCCTCTCAGTTTGACCATCAATTTGGGGATGATAAGGAGTGCTCATCTTCTGTTGAGTGTCCAACAAATTGAATAGCTTTTGCTAGAATTGACTCATAAATATGCTACCCCTATCATTGATAATATTATCGGGGGTGCCACGCAGTTTGAAAATTTGATCAAAATAGACTTGGGCCACTTCTTGAGCTGTATAGGGATGACTGAGACTAATAAAGTGAGCAAATTTGCTCAATCTAACTACAACCATCAGTATGGAGTCCTTATGCCCAGATTTAGGTAGTTCTTCTATGAAATCAAGAGATATGCTACTCCACAACTAATTTGGAATTGGAAGGGGTTGGAGTAAGCCTAGAGAAGGTACATGTTCATGTTTGCTTTTTTGACAAATTTCACACTGGCTGACCCATTCCTTGACTTCAGCTTTCAAGTTAGGCCAAAAGAACAAGGAGGAGATTCTTTTGTGAGCGGCATTGATACCTGAATTCCCCCTATCCCAAAAGCATGGGGTGTTTGCATGATTTGAGTTCTCAAGCTGCCTGTACTCCCCACACATATTTACCTCTGCACCTTAAAGTTTCATTTTCACAAGTAAACTTTGAGGTAGCATCGGGCTTTAGCAACAGTTGTTGTTATTGTTGTTGTTGCATATATGCATCTTCCATGTAGCTATCTTATAGCTTTGTGATCCATGCAGGTGTGATTTGTGACATAGCTGAACATTGACCTTTTTCCTGTTGACCTGCATGCATTCTAAAAAGAGAGTCAGCAAATCCATTCTCTACTCCAGCTTTATAATGTATAGTGAAATCAAATCCCAATAATTTGGACAAACATTTCTGTTGTAGCATTGAAGTCACTCTTTGGCCCAAGAGGTACTTCAAACTGAATGGTCAGTCATAACAGTGAATGGTTGTAAGCTTAAGTAGGTATGCCAATGCATCACAACTTGAACTAAGGCCACAAACTCTTTTTCATATGTAGACATAGATAAATCTCTTAAACCAAATGCCTTACTATAGTATGCCAAAGGCCTGCCAGCTTGCATTAACACTGCCCCAACTTCATGATCACTTGCATCTACTTCTACTACAAATGGTGAAAAGAAATCAGGTAATGCTAATAACTTAGGACTTACCATGGCCTCCTTGAGCTTGTGGAAGGCCTGAGTTGTAGCTGTATCCCAATGGAAATTGTTTTTTTGCAATAATCTGGTCAAGGGTTTGCTGAGTATACCATAGTGTAAAATGAACTTCCTATAGTACCCAGTCAACCCAATAAACCCCCTTAGTTGTTTAATGGTTTTTGGATGGGGCCAATTGACCATATCTTTAGTTTTCTGAGGGTCTGCAGCTACCCCTTGGTCTGAAATTAAGTGACCAAGGTACTCCACTTTATTGGCAGCAAAAGAGCATTTTGACTATTTCACATACAACTGATGCTCCCTTAAGATTTTGAAAACTAGGATCAAGTGGTGTGGCTGTTCTAGATAGTTTTTGTTGTAGATTAAAATGTCATCAACAAATACTAGAACAAATTTGTTAGCCCTTAGGTTGGATAACCTAGGCTTACATCTTGTTTTGATGATAGCTACACATTGATTATGTTCTAATGTGTGCTTTGAGTGGATTCTTAGTAGATATATACATGACACTTATGAAGAAACATTTGAGAAGTTGGATGATGGATTGAAGCCAAAGAAGCTTACAGTTATAGTGGACATGCTATAGAAGTTTCATCAAGTTCAATGTCAAAGAACAAGAAAGGATGCAAAGGCTAAGTTACTATCGATTATGATTGATCTTTATTATTATGTAACTAGTCTTGGTTTGATGCTTGGATTGATTACTATGACCTAGAAAGACCTTAGGACACCTTGTGCATTGCATGTGAGTTCATAATCATTTACATAAGTATTGTTCTTGAAAATGAGTGAACTTTGGAGCTCACTCAGATTTTCTCAAAACCTATTTTAGTGCTAATATTTTTATATCTTGATAAAACTTTTTCATTAGCTTTTCAACACAAAAAACGGCACCTCAATCCAATTTTTGTAGAGAAAGTTATACCCAAAATAGGAAAGGGGGTTTCGTGAGGCAACCGATAGGCAGTATGATAATACAATCACCTGCATTGGAATCCAGCCTACTGCATTGGTCAAAAATTCAGCTCCAATGACTATTTTCAAGTACAAGACTCCAACGGCTATTTTAGAGGGAACTCAGTCGACTGCATTGGGAATACAGTCAACTGTAATGGTAGTTTTACTCATATAATGCCCATAACGGCTATATTTCATATCTTCTCTATATAAATGATTTGGGGCTTCATCATATACCATGGAAACCACATTCTAAGCCTCCATTTAGAGAAACATCAAGTCTCATAGATTAAACTTTTCTCTCTTCATCTTCATGATTTTACATCATTAAAGAGAACATCTTTGTGAGCAATTTTTTGATTAAGAGTGAGCATTCTTCAAGTCATCAATTCTCTCATCTCTCTATTGTACTAGAGCTTCACTTGTACTTATTTCCTTTCAAGAAGGTTTCTTTGTACAAATTTGATCTTTATAAAAAGCTTGGGTTTGTCAAATCTTAGGTGAGCTTTGTGGATTCAAGGCTTGTGCTTGGTGTGGGGATATCACCAAGTGTTGTAAGGGTTTTGATCTTGACCCGGAAGAAGATTGTTGCTAGTAGATTCTAGAGCTCTTGCAAGGGACTTCCTTGAAGATGTGGATGTAGGCTTGAGGGTAGTTCAAGCCGAACCATTTAAATCTCCTTGTCAATTATCTCTAACTCAACCTCTTTACTTATTGCTCTATAATTACTTGAGATTGTGTAGTTAGCATATTCATTGAAATATTGCTTGGCTTGATTAAGTTTCATGATTGTGTTTTGTTTAAGTTCCCCATTAATTTTTAAAAACTCTATCCACCCCCTCCAGGGTTGTTTTATTAGTTTCAAGTGGTATTAGAGTTTTGGCTCTTGATTTTTTGAATAACACCTAAAGAGTTAAAAGATCATGGGGTTTCCTCTTGAGGGGAGTTCTATAACTAAACCTCCACTTTTTGATGGGTCTTCATATAGTATATGAAAATTTAAGATGAGAGGATTTTTAGAATCTTTAGATTATAAAATGTGGGAAATCGTTGAAGATGGCCCTTATGTTCCAACCAAGTGGATTAGGAATAAGCTTGTACCAAACGAGAAATCTAAATTTAATGACTATGATAGAAATATGCTTTGAATGAATTCTAGAGTTAAGAATTGTCTTGTTTGTGCTCTAAACACAAATGAACTCAATCGAGTTATTATGTGTGATTTGGCTAAGAGTATGTGGGATACACTTTAAGTCACTCATGAATGGACTTCTCTCCTAAGAGATTCAAAGATGAATTTGTGGCATAGAGAATATAAATTGTTTCAAATATTTTTCGATGAATCTATTATGGAAATAAATTTTTGTTTCACCAAAATTGTTAATACTTTGAAACAATTAGGAAAATATTTCTCTAACGGTGATCTTGTGAGAAAGGTGATTAGGTCATTACCTAGAGAATGGAATGCAAAAATCACCGCACTTCAAAAATCAAAGGATCTCAATTACTTCAAGTTAGATGAATTAATTTGCTCTTTGATGACTTATGAAATGCAACTCGAATCATCTGGGCAAAAAGGTCCAAAGAAAAAGAAGAAGTGCATTGCTATTAAAGCTTTATCAATGATAAATCAATCTTCAAGTGAAGAGGAAGAAGACTTGAATAACAAGGAGATGGACATACTTGCAAAGAAATTTAATGAGTATCTCAAAATGAAAAAAGATAGAAACTTGCACAAGAGCAAGAACTGGTCAAGTATGGAGGACACCTCAAAGGAGAATAAGAAGAAGAATGAGACAAGAAAGAAGCACTCCATAAAAACATCAATCGAAGCCATCATTTGTAATGATAATGACTCAAGTGGAGACGAATGTGGTCATTTCGACGATAGAGATACAAATCTATGCTTCATGGCTCAAAAAGATGATGAGGTAAATTCTTCATATAGTGACAGTGATAGCAATTGCTCTAATAATGATATTTGTGATACTTATGCTCTTTTATATGAAGAATCCGTGAAATTAGTTAAGAAATATGGTGCTTTAGAAAAATAAGTGCATGCGATTAGAAAAGAGCTAGATGACTTAAAAAGTGAAAATAATGAGTGCAAGCCAAGAATGAATACATATCTAGCCATTTATATGTGGAGCATGTGAATAATGATTTGATTGATTGTGAGCAATACTAGCACGAAAGAAATATCTTGTGATTACTTTGATTTTAAGGCTTGGGATTTGTGATTTAAAAAAATGCCTTGAAAATTTTGTTGATGGTAAAAACAACTTGGATGTCATGCTTGGACACCAAAAAGTTTGTCTTAACAATGGTGGTGTTGGATTAGATCCCTTCACCTTGTCTCCTTAAGTTTTTAAATAACAAGCTAGATTAAATGTTCAAACAAGAATCCTAAGAACGTAGACCTTTTACACGTTGTGGTTGGTGCAACAAGAAAGGGCATACGACTAGTTATTGTCCTTGTAAATTTGTTTATGTTGGAGGTGTAAAGAAAATGTGGGTTGTTAAAGAGTTTCTTAACATTGCTAAGACTAACACTTATGGACCCAAGAAAATGTGGGTATCAAAAGTTAGACCTAAATTGTGATTGTAGGTTGTTCAAAGCAAAGGCAAATAGCAACAAGGAGAAGGCTCCAAGAAAAATTTGAATAGGAGGAGCAACAAGCTAAATCTTAAGGGGGAGTAAGTATTCCACGATGGCCAAGCTATTGCAAATAAGGAGAGCCTCAAAGCTTGTCAAAGAAAATGGACTTCAAAATGATCCCTCGTTGTATCAATTCCTTGATAATTCACCAAGATGGTAAAACTTAATGATCTTCTCAACATTGTGCTATGTGCTAGACTTATATGTTATCAAGTATGCTTAAATTGCCAAATCTATAAAATAACTTGCTTGTTGAGAATTCATGCAAACTATGGTCTAAATTGCGAGTCCTTGATTATTTACTTCTCTATGTTATAATCTTGGATACCTATAGGATTTAGATGATGATGTATGGTTCTCTTGCACTTATATTGAAAATATTGATTGTTGATTACCATCATTTGCTTTGTGAAAATTCCATGTTAAAATTAGGGTTAAATACACGTTAGTATCCTGAAACTACCACAAAGTCTCACTTGAGGGTCTTAAAGTTTAATTTTTACACATAAGGGCCCGTAGTTTCAAATTTGCAATAAATAAGGACTTCCGTCCAAATTCCTAACATTCTAGCCTTTTCCGTCAGGGGCAAAATTGTCCGGACAGGTTTAATTTTTTTCTCTTCTCTTCTTCAACTATTCTTTTCTCTTCTTCTTCAAATTTGCACACATCTCCTCCAGCCTAGTTTTGACATTTATCCAAGCCCTACCAGCGATTCGGCATACACAGAGAAGCCAAATCACCCAAATAGGCATCACCACAGTCAAATCACCACCATACCGTCTCATTTCATCAGATCACCATCATCGTCGGCACCGTCTCATCACATCACTGTGCCACCACAAACAAATGTTTAAAGCTCAGCAGAACCGCAAACATAAACCCTCCGCACAAATCCCTCCCTTCTTCCAGCGCCATAAGAGAGACCAACAATACCCCTAGAAGAAACCCATTGTACTCAAAGTGCACATGGTCCACAATCACAAGCCCAGGTGACCCAACAACCAAAGCCTAAGTCAGGTCACCGAAACCCATTGTACTGAGGTGCTCGGAGTGGGCAAAAAATGGTAGGTAATCAAGGGTCCATGGGCTGGTCTCTTTAGAGTACCATTGAGGCAGGGGGATGGTATATGTGAGGGCCACCCAGTGGCGGTGGACCTCGAAGTCTGTGATGTGGTAGGTTGGGACGAGGAAGAGCTTGGTGCAGGTGGCAAAGAGGGCGAGCCAGGTGAGCTCTGTGATGGGCCTGTGGATCTGAGATCGGTTCTTTGGGTCTTTCATGGCTTCGCCGGCAAGTGTGACTAGACAAAGCGCTGGTGCAGTGACATTAAAGTGTTTTGAGCAATTTCTCGGCACGTCATGTTTAACCATGTCATAATTGCCTCGAACTGGGATGACTTTTGGATTATGCTCAAACTGGGATGATTTTATTTGGGTTTGTGACGAAGACCGGGTACTTTTGAGTCGGATTTGTGGATTGGGTATGCTTTGATTGACTTGTTTGCAAAGGATAGAGGGGATTTGGGGTCTGTTAAGAAGGTGTTTGATGAAATGCCTAAGAGAAACTCGATTACTTGGACTTTAGTAATGTTTGATGCAAATGAGGCGTTGAGATGGATTAGGGTTCCAAAAATCAAGGGGTTTTACATTAAAAAAACCAAATATGGCTTGATAAAATTGCCCCTGACGGTTTTGTCAAGAAATTTACAAATTTGGACGGAAGTCCTTATTTATTGCGAATTTGAAACTACGGGCCCTTATGTGTAAAAATTACCTTTGGGACCCTCAAGTGAGACTTTGTGGCAGTTTCAGGGTACTAACGTGTATTTAACCCTTAAAATTATGTCATCTTAATGCTTCACAATGCTATTCCTACATACACCCCTTTTGGTAATGCCAAAAAGGGAGTATGACTCGGTTAGACATTTAGTTGTGTTTGTTGGATATTGTTGGCATTGATTGAGGGGGAGCATACAGTAGGATGGAGTATGCATATGGTAACTTGATAGGGGGAGCTTACATGCTTGAATCATATACTATCTTGTTACTCTTGAAATTTACATGAAGTAAATGAGATTATTGAGCTACATTGCACATCTTTCTTTAGATCATGAAGGAACTCTTGATGTCATCCATATAAGTTCTTGAGTTATATGCACTTCACGCCATTATCTTGCTTATAACTATCTATTCACACATGAATACCCTTGTCTTTTTGTTGATGACAAAGGGAGAAAAATAATTTTGATTTTATATTCTATGTGAGTATGTGTTTCGAGAGAACATTAGAGGATATGCATATCTTGTTTTAGCTAGGGGAAGCTAGCTATGAGCTTAATTGCTTTATGAGATAAATTGACATGTCTTGAGTATACTAGAGATGATTGAATGTTCTAAGTAAGATTGTTGTACTAAATTGACTACAATATGATACATCTTATCATATATAGAATCAATGTTTGTCATCATCTAAAAGGGGGAGATTGTAAGCCCTAAGGTTGGATACATAGGCTTACATCTTGTTTTGATGATAACTATTCATTGATTATGTTCTACTATGTGCGTTGAGTGGATTCTTAGTAGTTATATACATGAACCTCATGAAGACACATTTGAGAAGTTGGATAGATAGATTGAAGCCAAAGAAGCTTAAAGTTATAGTGGATATGATATGGAAGCTTCATCAAGCCCAATGGCAAAGAGCAAGAAAGGATGCAAAGGCTAAGTTACTATCGATTATGATTGATCTCTATTATTATGTAACTAGCCTTGGTTTGATGCTTGGATCGATGACTATGACCTAAAAAGACCTTAGAACACCTTGTGCATTGCATGTGAGTTCATAACCATTTACATAAGTGTTGTTCTTGAAAATGAGTGAACTTTGGAGCTTACTCAGATTTTCTCAAAAACTATTTAGTGTTAATATTTTCATATCTTGATAAAATTTTAATTAGCTTTCCAATGCAAAAAACGGCACCTCAATCCGATTTTTCTAGAGAAAGTTATGCTCAAAATAGGAAAGGGGGTTCCGTGAGGCAGCCGATAGGCAGTAGGGTAATACAATTTACTACATTGGAATCCAGTCTACTACATTGGTAAAAAATTCAGCTCCAATGGCTATATTTTAGGACAAGACTCCAATGGCCATTTTAGAAGGAACCCAATCGACTGCATTGGGAATACAGTCGACTACAATGACAGTTTTGCTTATATAATTCCCATAACAGTTATATTTCATATCTTCACTATATAAATGATTTGGGGCTTCATCATACACCATGGAAAACAGATTCTAAGCCTATTCATTAGAGAAACATCAAGGCTCATAGATTAAACTTTTCTCTTTTTATCTTCATGATTTTACATCATTAAAGAGAACATCTTTGTGAGCAATTCTTTGATTGAGAGTGAGCATTCTTCAAGTCATCAATTCTCTTATCTCTCTATTGTACTAGAGCTTCATTTGTACTCATTTTCTTTCAAAAAGGTTTCTTTGTACACATTTGATCTTTATAAAAGGATTGTGATCAAGGCTTGGGTTTGTCAAGTCTTGGGTGAGCTTTGTGGATTCAAGGCTTGTGCTTGGTGTAGGGATATCACCAATTGTTGTAAGGGTTTTGATCTTGATCTGAAAGAAGATTATTGCTAGTAGATTCTAGTGCTCTTGCAAGGTACTTCCTTGAAGATGTGGATGTAGGCTTGAGGGCAGTTCAAGCCGAACCATTTAAATCTCCTTGTCAAGTATCTCTAACTCAACCTCTTTACTTATTGCTCTATAATTACTTGAGATTGTGTAGTTAGCATATTCATTGAAATATTGCTTGGCTTGATTAAGTTTCATGATTGTGTTTTGTTTAAGTTCTCCATTAATTTTCAAAAATCATATTCACCCCCCTTTAGGGTTGTTTTATTGGTTTTAAAATTTTCTGAGATATGGCTAGAAGATGGTGTTCATGATGGATTGAAAAGTGGCAGGGGCATTAGTGAGCCCAAAAGGCATCACTTTGAATTCGAAGTGACCAAAAAGTGTAGAAAAAGCTATTTTAGGCACATTAGGTGAATGAACCCTCATCTGGTGGTAGCCACTTCTTAAGTCAAGTTTGGTAAAAACTTTGGCCTTTTGTATCTCATCTAGGAGATCATCTACTACTGGTATAGGGAACTTGTTCTTAATGGTGAGTTTATGTAGGCCCCTATGGTCCACACAAAATCTCCAAGACCCATCCTTCTTCTTTACAAGTAGCACTGGTGAACAAAAAGGGGAAGTGCTAGGTTGTATGATCCCATTATCCAACATTTCATGGACAATTCTCTCTACTTCAGTCTTTTGAATATAGGATATTCTGTAAGGCCTAATGTTTATGGGTTATGCATTTGGAATCAGTGGTATGTGGTGGTCTTGGGGTCTAGGTGGAGGTAATCCTTTTGGTTATTCAAATATCCCTAAACTCATGCAGTAAAGCAGTCAACTGAGGCTTTTGATTAGGTCCTCATGGAAGTGTTGTCATAGTGTACACTTGGCCAAACAAAGCTCCAGGATTCTGGGTAAGGTATTTATACATACCTTTGGTTGAGAGCATTTTAATCTCAGCAGGTGCAGCCCCTCCATTAAAAGTGATTTGATTTTCATTTTTTTTTGTCAAAGTCACAGTCATGCTCTCAAAATCAAATTGTACATGTCCCAGATTTTTTAACCATTCCAACCCCAACACACAGTCACAGCCCCCAAGTGGTAAAAGCATAAGATTTGCCTTGAACTCCGTTCCTTGCATAGTCCATGAAAAGTCTCTGCATATTGAGTTACTAGTGACTCTATTTTCATCAGCCACCATAACCATCATGGGTTTTGAGGGAGTAATGACACATCCCAATTTCTCTACAATAGTTGGATCTATGAAATTATGTGTGGAACCAGTATCAATAAGAATGGAAAATGTCTTCCTGTCATGCTGGCCCCAGAGTTTTAATGCATTTTGGGTAGCATTACCTGTCATTACATTGACAGTTATCTCAATCCTCTCTTCAGTCCCTTCTTGTGCATTAGTTTGAAGAGCATGGGTTCTTCATAATACATAGGAGGGGACTCTTCAAATTCCTCTTCATCCACTACTAACATTGAAAACTGCATATGTTTGTAACTATGTGCAGGGGTATAGGCTTCATCACACCAATAACACAGTCCCTTCCTTCTTCTCTCATCAAAGAAACCTCTAATTAGCCTTTGGGTAGTGGGTGGGTTGTTCAAAATTGGTTGGGTATTTATGGGTGGTATACCTAGTTGGTTATGGTTAGAGTGTGTTACTGGTAGGGCATTTGCTGGCCTTGGTTTCCAAGGGTGTGCAGGGTTTTGGAGTTTTGGTGTATTTGGAGTTGTGTTAGAACTGGGTAAGTTGAGTCTGGAAGAAATTCTTGGGGCATGCCAAGATTGATGTAGGCTAGCCTCGTGTTTCCTGGCAAGAAAAATGGCTTTACATAGGACATTAGTCTCAAACTTTTCCACCTCCATTCTAAGCTCCTCCTTTAATCCACTTATAAAACTTTGAGTGAAATACTCTTCCTTAAACTGACAACCTTTACTCACCATCATAGACCTAATGGTCTCAAATTCATTATAGTAAGCTTCCACTGAGGAATGTTGCCTCAGTTTATGGAATTCTCCTACTACACTTTCCTTGAACAATTTATCAAACCTAGCATGCAAGTCTTGTACAAATTCTGGCCAAAGGACCTTTCCCTTAGCTTTAATGTAAGCCCCATACCAATACTCAGCTTGTCCCTCGAAGTGTATGGAAGCAAAATTAACCTTATTTTGCTTAACCATAGGGTTAAACTCAAAATACTGTTATGCTTTTCTGACCCATCCATAGAAATCATCACCAAAGAATTTTGGAAATTCAAATTTAAGCATTTTGGAGTAGAGGTTACCATTTGTATTATGAAAATACTCTTTGTTGTGATGATTTTGGACCTTTATTCTGTCAGGAATGTCTACTATAAGATCCTTCCTCCTCCTTGTAATTGATGATGTGCTGCATCATCTGATGTAGCTCAGTCAAAGAATGCCTCACCTCAGGTAATTCTTCCTTCAACTGGTCCACCGCCATTTTCAGCTCAGGTAACTCAGAGATAGACTCTTTTAACCTAAGCAGCTAATCATCAATAGAACCAAAATGATCAGTGAATTTAGCCTCTATTAAGCTCACGTGCTTATCCAATTGGTTCTGTTTGTGAACCTAGCAAGTATTGTACCCCATGAAGTTTTTAGTTGGAAATGAGTAGATCGAAGCTGCTCTGAATACGAATTGTCAGAACCAACTGGATTGCAGATGCATTTGCAAATGAACAATGGCTTAAAAATAGAAAAGAAAAGCTCACAAAAATAAAATATGAGAAAGGTCTTGAGTGAGAAGATAAGAGAAGAAACAGAAATGAGTTTTGGCCACCGTAATCATTTCTTTCATTCTCTACTGCTCCACTTATATGGTGGAGTTGGTTACAACTGTTTGCCAAATTACATAATTGTAACTAAACTGGACTTAAGACATAATCTGCTAATTACTCAGCTAACTAGACACTGATTTCACTAATTGATGCTAATGACAACTAATACTGAGAACATTTATTCTGTCTATTCTGTTATAGCTAACAAAATTCTCTCATTTTTGTCACACGCCATTAGTTTTTGTTGCCACCTCTCTTCCACATGCTGAGCTGCTTTTGTTAGACTGCATCAGTGGTCATATTCTGTCTATTCGGAGGCTCGGCAACTGAGTCGGGGTCATCGGGCTGCTGTACGCCAGGATGGAGAACGGGGTGGTGTTGCTCAGGGAGACAGATGATGTAATCAACAGCAGGGCTGGGGATCAGCGGGGTGTTGGTCGGGCTGGCGGTGGCAGGGTGGGGGAAGAGAGAGAGAGAGTAAAGTTTAGATTTAAAAATTAAGGTTTCTTTCTGATTTTCTTTTTTTAACAAGAGGAAATGGCATTTGAAAAAAATTAATTGTACAAGTTAAGGGCAATAAGGTCATTTTGTTCAAATCGTTAGGTTTTTTTAAGATTTCATCTGGTCAACGGAAATAAGTGTAATTTGTCAAAATTATTGTTCTTGCCTGTAATTATACCCTAACCTCAGGGACATAAGTGTAATTAGCTCAAATTTTTTGTGTGGTAATGATAATGGACATCTTAATAGGCATTACCCTTAGTGTGCATCTCGACAAGGCCACGTCGAACCTAGCCAAACGCAGTTATCTTTTGATGATAAGTTATTTATTTATAATCAGCGAGAGCAAAGAGACGGTCTCGCTGAATTTATTATTCACGATGAAGAAGCCTTTAGTTTTTTCGATAATGCTAAGCACTCTGGATATATGAACATCTACGTGCAACCTTTGTACAAAAAGGTTCATAGAAACACAACTAGATCCGATGCCCTCTAGCAGTATAATGGTGCTAAAGCACACTTGATTGATTATTTCGATCATTTTGACGGTAGAGTTAGTCTTACTTTTGATATTTAGCAATCTCTGTTTACTTTTGTTAGTTATGCTTGTGTGACGGCCCATTGAATTGATGTTGATTGGACTATGAACAAAAAAATCATTGTTTCGAACTCTTTCCTTTTTTGCATGATGCAATGAACGTTGCTACTATTATAATTAATGCATGTACCACGTTTAAATTAAAGAATAAGATTATGAATATTAATTTTGATAATACTACTAACAATAAAGCTGTTGTTGCAGCTTTAAAGGACAACCTTCAACCTGTACTTTCTGATAAATTATTTCATGTTCCATGTGTTTGTCATATAATTAATTTAATTGTTCAAGATGGTTTAGCTGCTGCAAGAGATATTCTTCTCAAAATGAGGGGTATGAAAACGTTTATTAATAGTTCAGGTCTGAGAACACAACAATTTAAAGCGTTGTATATTCAATATAATATGCCTCGCAGGAGACCACTTACAGATGTGATTCATATGTGGAACTCTACATATCATATACTTTTACATATTCTAGCATACAAAGAAGTGTATACACATTTCCTACTAACCGCATTCCTTGATGGCTTGCCAACTCCCACGGAATGGCAAATGGCTACACACATCTCTGAATATTTGGAGGTATTTTACACGTCTACCAATATATTGTCTGGTACGTACTATCCGACCTCTCCTACCGCTGTAATATAAATTCTCAAGATGGCTACAATGTTAACAAAATGAAGATATATAGGATCCTTTCAGGAAATAGTAAAAGAGATGGACAAAAAGTTTAATAAATATTGGAAGAAAGTGCCTATTATTTTTGCTGTGGCTACTTGTTTAGATCCTAGGTTAAAGTTGCATGGCGTGAACGCCTCGATACAAGAGATTGCAAGACTAATGACCTACACAAAAGCGGACATAACCAAACTTACAGCGAAAGTGAGTAAAACAGTTGAGGATCTGTTTAACATCTATCATAATTCTCTGACATGCGCAGGCGAGCTTCATCATCGAGTGGTGAAATGTATTATGCGCCATACCTTAAGAGCCTTGAATATCTAGTAGCAAGACAATTACCAGGTGAAGGTACTTCTAATTCGGCAGGTTCGTCTACTTTTTTCTCTTTTAATGAGATTGCTTTATATGCCAATTCTAATCATTTTTCTACTTTATTAATGCAAGAGCATGTTAATTTTAATTCGTTAACTTTTTGAAAACAAAATCAAAACATGTATAAAAATTTATCTCAAATTGCACGGGATGTACAGCCGATGTAAGTCTCCACAGTTACTTCATAGTCGGCATTTTCAGGGAGCGGGAAGGTTTTGGATGATATGTATGTTGGAAGGATTATCTTGATGAGAAAATACCGCGAGTAAGATAAACCGATTGATGATAAGAGCAGCGACTCGGACGTTGAAATACTTCCGGATGATTAGTTAATTTCTTTTTATTTTTCTTTTCTCAAGTTTTTAGAATAAATTTTTTCACAAAGCATAGATATATTTTTTCATATATATATATAGGTAACTTCGTTTACTTGTTTACAAGGAGCTGGTCTCAAGCCCGGATAAAAGGAGAAGGGCCTATGAACAAATTTATCTTAAATTTAACTCCATCAATTATTATTACCATCTTCTTACTCTGCCACCCCACCATACCAATGAGGCTCAACCTCCTAGCCAGGACTGCTATTCAGCTGGCTGATCCTCTCCCCTCCAAGGTCAAAGAGTTTGGTTTAATGGTTGTCCCCTGAACTACTATAAATGATGTACATTGCATATTGTTATGTAGTATATAAATGACATTTCAAGAAGAAAAAAAAGAGTTTGGTGTAATTTCCTTAATGTTAACTTGGTAAAAAGATTTGGACATATAAATTTTTAGACCAAAAAGTAAAAAAAAAAATTTACGACATTTTAGGTCCTAGCATTAGTAAACCAATTAAGATTTTTTTTAATATTTGAATGCTAGAAATATTATTGTCTTTATACATATTACTACATATATATATATATATATATATGTGTGTGTGTGTGTGTGTGTGTGCGCGCGCGTGTCTAGGCATTTTTAGTTGCTTGCATACACATATTATTACATGTACAAATCTTATACTCCATTACAGAATCATAGTCATAGTATTACATTACAATTTGCTTACATAATAGTGTTCCGAACCTACTTTGGTAGCACCCAAGGGCCAACTGGGGGTCCCGATTTGTGCAACACGTCATACGTTCAACGATCAATTTTTTAACGCTATCAACCGATCAACATGTGCACGCCCAAGTCACGTGCATTTTTTGTTGACTTTTCGCATGACAAAAATTACTTCTGTCGCTAACGTAGCGACCTTGGCTCAACCATACACTTGGAAAATATACAAAATGGACTTAGCAAGCCTTTATCCTCAATGGGTTTACCACCTCCCTTAAAGGGGGGGTCGGCCACCTCCCTTTAAGGGGAGGTCAGCCACCTCCTCTTCATAGGGGGTCGGCCACTTCTTTCTCAAGGGGGTCGGCCACCTCCTCATTAAGAGGGGTCGGCCTCCTCCTCTTCATATGGGGTTGGCCACCTCATCTTCATGAGGGGTCGGCCACCTTATCTACATGGAGGGTTGACAACTTCTTCTTCATAAGGGGGTCGACAACCTCTTCAGGGGGGGTTCGGCCACCTCCTTTGTAGGGGGGTCGCGACCCCCCACCCCAAGCCCGGGGAGAGTTTTAACACTTTTTTTTGCTTAATTTATTCAAACACACAATGGTCCACAATGTTCACTCATCACCTGCGACCGTACGTTGGTCGTTGTAGCCATCAACACCATGGCAACCGTCACCCGCGATGGTCAGAGCCGTGTCCAAGCACCACATTCAATGTCTCGTGCCGTAAGCACCACCTCCATGCGCCATAATCAATGTCTCGTGCCATAGGCACCACGCCCATGCGCCACAATCGTGTTACATGCCTCCTGGTGCCACACTCATTCACCACACCATGTCCTCTGCCATGGACGCGGAACATGCTTCGACCCACTCTCCGGAGTGTGCAACATTCTGAGAAGCTCCGCTCGTAGTGCTCCGGCACGACAACCCTTCGCACCGGGATAGGCTCGTTATCACAAAAGTTGTCGCCACCTGGGGTGACTTGCACGACACTAGGCACTGAGCTGCGACCATGTCCACTCACATTACCGGTGATCATCGGCGCCCCCAGGACGATTACCCCCGGGTCACTTCAGAATGGGAACAGGTCTTTGGAGGGCATCGCGTCTAGTTTGCCTGGTAGTTGGTCACAGGGGCAACCCTCGTCACTGTCAGGTTCTCTACACGTCTCTTGACGTACCCTGTGGGATTCAGTAAGGGCTTGGACCGGTGGCTGGGGTAACGGACTTACTCTGATCATGCTGTCGCGGTGTGGTCAGTCTTCTCAGACAGGTAAAGCAACACTTTGTGGGGCAAGTTGCATGAATTTGGGAACCGGCAGTCCAACGACGAATCGGTATTTTTGGGACCCTTAGAGGCATGTCACTCCCAGGGGATGCCATGTGGCAATTGATGACACATGCATATTTTTTCCTATAAATAGTGGACTTTGGAACTCATTCAAGGAAGAACTTTTTCATTTCACAAAAATCACTTTCCCACCCTATAATCCAGAACTCTTGAATTTTAAAGAGGGAAATACATTTGTCTTGTGACTTCGGACATTATATCGACCGTGATATTGACCCCGACTTGGACTCTAGCTCAGACTGCCGACTGTCGGACATGTTCATCTCTGCCATGTCTCCATAGCACTGCCACTCCTCACGACCTGTCTGGGAAGCCTTGCTCTCTGCCCTTACTCCACCCTCGTTGTTTCTCACTTTGTACATTTGGAAGCTAACTCAGACTACAGCCTTTGTGGCATCTCCACGTAGATAAGAACCCACTTTTCTTGGCATCATTTTGGCTACTATGCTAGGGAGGTGAGCATCATATTGCAGTCTGTCTATCTTCCACACTTAGGCATCATGCCTGTGCAACGGAGAGCTACCAGGACAACCAGCCAAGGTCTCATTCCCACTGCACAAGAAGAAGCCCTCCTCGGTGACCAAGAAGAGACAAGTGCCACATGACACCCAGATCAACCCTCAGTCACTGCACCCGACGTGCAATTGGTTGTCAGTGCAGCTATACAGCAGCTTACTCCTACCATAGCCAACTTGCAAGACTCTCGAACCACTCTGATGGCCGCCATTATGAAAATGCAAAAATCCATATAGGCATTAGCCTCGCAACAATCCATTACACCTGTCCAGCCTTCAGGACCTGAGCTGGCTCTTGACGTTGCTCAGGCCCCAGTGTCACGACCAGTACCACCTCGATCATCCATACCCTTGGCGATAGGACTCGTGACATCCTTACCACCCATACCGGACGTATCTCCTTTTATGATGCCATCCCGCAGACCACAAGTAGACCTCGGACCGGGGCTGCAACAGATTCTTCCTGTTGTCGCACCTCAGCATATGCCAACCTGAAGCTCTTCCAAAACTCATGACTCCATTGAGATAGAGCCCAATCCCTACCCAACTGAACAATACCAAATAACCGGTCAAGTGGTGGATGTGTCTTGCCCACCCAGCCATGCCCCCATACAATTGCCACTACCAGCACCTGTCATATATCAGCATTCCATTACTCCCGCTCATCAAGTTGACCCATCTAAAGGCTCGGGGGCTCGCGGTTCCCCATCTAGCCACCACCCCTTGGTTAGCCATGAAGAACCATCCCCCCACTACGTCACCAAGTCAGACTTTGAAGCACTTATACACCGCCTGTCACAGAATTCTACACCCGACCCATCAGCCCGGCCGACAGGCCATGCACCATACGCCTATGACATTGCCATCACACCATACCCACCCAAGTACAAGCAACCAACCTTTATGCTCTTTAAAGGATGTGAGGGCAACGCCTGTGAGCACTTGACAAGATTTGTCGGCTTATTAGAGCAATACGGCCGGGGAGATAGTTTAAAGTTGAGGGAGTTTCACAAGTCCCTCGCAGGCTTAGCATTTACTTGGTACCATCAGATCCCTGTGGGGACTGTCCATTCTTGGAGTGAAATGGTCCAACTATTCTTGGAAAAATTCCATTATGAAGCTAAAAGAGTCACCATAGTGGACATCGTCGGCATACACCAGAATCCCGGTGAAGACTTAAACAAATATGTGCATCGTTTCCACCTAAAATGCCTCGAGTGTGCAGATTTTAGTAAAGATGAGACGTTGGTTCCCATATGCATAAAAAACATGAGTGATGTCTACCAGGTGTATATCGAGAACCTGCAGTTGAGGTCATGGGGACACCTTAATGAGAGGTGCTGTACTTATGAGTTAGTCTGCCCAGTCAAGCCGTGGAAACCACGCCCACATAATGCACTACTGGCCACATTAGACATATCCGGCACTCGGAGTAACAACAACAATGACGAAAGCTACAATGGCTTCAAGTGTCAGTTCCAAGGTGGGGACCGACGCCCTGACAAGCGAAGGCAACAAGAGCCCACCCCCGAGTACCCATGTCATTTGAATATGGTGAAAGAACTTTTGGCGGAATGGGTGGAAAATGACAACAACTTCAAACTGCCGCCAGTGAGAACCAACATCACGGAGACAGATAAAGCTAGACCAAACTACTACCCTTACCACAAAGCTGTTGGACATCATCTCAGAGACTGTAATGGGCTGAGAGATATCTTTGCAAGGAAGGTCGCGGCAGGCGACCTCCGCGACCTAAAGCTATGGAAGAATAACGATGTGCGTGGGCACCCTTACCCACCGCACGACAACAACCATCGGGAGCACCGAGTACTCATGGTTGTCACCAACCACGTCGAGCCATCAACACGATCGCACCTCATGCACCTCCTACCAGTCAACCGACGTCCTCCTTTAGGCAAATATCAAAAATCAAAGGCTTTTTTGATGAATGGGGTTTTCACCCGCAGCAAGAACCTACCTCTCAAACTGTCTGATCGAGGTCACCACAAGCCTCGGGCCCGAATGCTTCACTGCTCAAAGTCGAACTCAGACATATCCCTTCTACCGCATTAGTTTTCTTAAACAAGGACTCACCACCGATCGAACACCATAACTGGCCGTTGTTTCTCGAATACACCGTTAATGTTATGGGCTTCCGCCGTGCCTTAGTAGACTGCGGGGCCTCAATCAATATCGTACCCCTCATTACCTTGCAAAGGGCTGGCATTCCCTCAAGGAAAATCATCCGAGACCCCATCAAAATTACTAGCTTTGGATAGGGTCCCTAATCAACCCTCAGGCATATTACTGTAGACCTCATGGTCGGAACTGTCCACCACGACACTACCTTCCACGTGATAGACAATGAGCCTCCTTCCACCTCCTGCTCGGCCGACCGTGGATCCACGTCAACAAGGCCATTGCCTCAACATACCACCAGTGTGTGAACTTGGTGGCCGGTCCTGTGGGACATGAGGTTGCGATGACAATCCCCGCAACCAAGGCCCCCTTCAAATGTGCCAAATCTTACTTTACTGAGGCCTCTTTCTTCACCGAACTTGCGGAGGATGGCGAGAATGCTACTCATATCCACTTAACCAAGCTACCAGACTGGGACGAGCTATGTGGAAACAAACCCCCTAAGTCCAAAGCCAAGAGGAATGGTAAGAGCAAGGAGTCAACCTCGGTGACACCACCTACTACGAAGGCTAACTCCCCGCCTTCATCACCCAATTCCAAGAAACAAAAGGCTGCACCGACATTTCAACTCACCGTTAAAGACAGCAGAATAATCTATTAATTATGATGGTGTGCGGGGGCTCTAGGTGGTCTATCATCTGACCCCGTTGACCCAGATCTGCCCACGGCGATTAAATGCTGCTGCACGGCTGAGCATTGCCCGCCAGACCCCCAACTCACCCCTGGTGCTGTCTCACCTTGCTATGAAGATAGTCATCGACCACAGGCTGAGGACCTTGAATAAATCAACCTGGCTAACCCGGGGGAGGAACCACGACTTACATACATTGGCACAGAACTCGCCCTAAGCCAAAAAGAGGAATTGGTTACCCTTCTTTGTGAATATCGCAATGTACTGGCATGGAGTTACAATGAGATGTCTAGTTGGACCCTGTTTTGGTGATGCATCATCTCAATATAACTACCGGGTCCATCTGTGTCTGACAGCATCAACAGACTTTCTGCCCTGAGTTCAGGTTGAAGATCAAGACAGAGATAGAACAGCTTCTGTAGTTGGCTTCATTGAACCCATTACTCATCCCATATGGTTGGCCAACGTCGTCCCCGTACAAAATAAGAATGGCCAAGTCCGCGTTTGTATTGACTTTCGGGACTTAAGCAAAGCATGCCCCAAAGATGAGTTCCCATTGCCCAACATTGACATGCTTACGGAGGCCGTTGCTAGACACAAAACCTTGTCTTTCATGGATGGCTTTGCCGACTACAACCAAATTCGAATAAATCCTAACGACTGCACCAAGACAGCCTTTCGAACTCCCACGGACAACTTTTGCTGGAAAGTCATGTCGTTCGGCCTCAAGAATGCTGGTGCTACCTATCAAAGGGCGATGACTGCCATCTTTCACGACATGATCTCATCATCAAGTCTAAAAAGGAAAGTGATAACTTTACTGACCTACAAGCAGTATTTGATCGTTGTCGCCAGTACAATATGCAGATGAATCCGCTTAAATATGCCTTTGGAGTCTCCTCCGGCAAATATCTCCGCTTCCTGCTCAGTCGACAGGGCATCAACGTTGACCCTTCTAAAGCCACATCAATTCAAGAGATTCCCCCTCCTAAAAGCACCAAATAGTTGAAGAGCTTCCTCGACAAGGTTTCTTACCTCTGCTGATTCATCCCTACATAGGCCGAACTTATCACACCCTTCTAGCACTTGACGCGTAAGAGCGCACCATGGAGTTGGGGTGCACCCCAACAACGAGCCTTTGAACAGATCAAGTCAGTCCTCATTTCACCGCAAACCATGATGGTGCCATAGCAAGGTATCCCACTCTTACTATATTTGACCTTCATGCCCAGGTCCATAGGGGCTTTACTTGTCCAAGAGGTGGACGGGGTAGAGCGCCTTGTTTATTATTTCAGTCGGTCAATCAGGGGACATGAAGCCAATTACTCCGAGATCGAGAAACACTTTTTAGCCTTGGTTTATGCCTCACACAAATTCAGACATTACTTTTTGGCGCACCAAATCACACTTGTCACCAAGGCTGATCTACTCCGATACATGTTCACCCACCCTGCCTTGTCTGGCTGACTTACCCGCTAATTGTTGCTCTTGGCTAAGTTCGACTTATCTATCAAGAACCCCACAGCTCTACGGAGTCAAGCAATTGCAGGCCTCTTGGCCTTCTTCCCACGACAGCAATATGAACCGACCTCAGATCAATTTCTTGGAGAGGAAACAATCCTGATCACCGACATTGATGAATTGTAGACACTTGAGTTCTACGGCTCAGCCACAAGCAAAGGTCCCAATGGAGCACCCCTCCGGCAAGGGGGTGCTGGCATCGTTCTTCAGAACCCAAATAGTGTTACCACCTCTCTGTCCTTCAAGCTTGCAATCCCAGTGTCTAATAATGAAGTCGAGTATGAGGCACTCATCATTGGCCTCATGCTCGCCATCAGTGTGGGGGCTAAGGCCTTATGTGTGAAGGGAGACTCAAACTTGATTACGAAACAAATTGATGGAGAGTTCGCGGTCAAGGAACCAGCCTTGCACCTTATCGTGCCTTGGTACAACACTTGGAAGAAATACTCGGCCATGTCCAGTATGAACATCACAACAGGTGTCACAACAGACATGCGGACAGTTTGGCCACCATCGCTTCAAAGATAGAGGTTAATGGAGAACAACGGATGCTGACTATCAAGAGGACCGAACCCTGCACAGCCTTGGACTTGACACCAAAGGACACTACCGAGGACGATTGGAGGTAGCCGATTGTCGAACAACTCAAGGCACCATATCTTGCTTACGCTTCTACCCTTCACGGACTTTTTGATGTTGGGAGATGTCTTGTACAGATGATGTCTTGTACAGACGATGTCTCAGAGGCACTCTAGCTAGGTGTTTGGCACCGGAAGAAGCAAAGCATAAACTTTGACTCGGCCATCAAAAGTATTACGGCCTTGACGGTCCCCCTCTATACCGTCGCTCCAGCGCATGGGCCTCTTTTGGCCATCCATGGCCAAGGATGCTTTAGTTATACAATGGGATTGTCCCGAATTCCTATATGCGCCAGACAATGCAGAAGCTTTTGTAATCAACGTCGAGGGTGATTGGCACCAGCCTTTCATCCAATATCTATATCATGGGATTCTACCTCCTGATCGTAGCCCAGCTCGATCTATTAAACAAAAGTCAACCAGGTATTTTGTGATGGAAGGCGAGTTATTTTGTAAAGGATTTCGGGGCGCACCCTACGATGCTTGCAAGGTGCCAGGCAGCGGAGGTGATCAAGGAAGTGCACAATGGTGACTATGGGGAGCATCAAGGATCTCATAAACTGTATGCAAAATTGCTAAGATTGGGTACTATTGGCCAACCATGGAATTCGACTCCGTCTTTCATGTCCGACACTACCAACCCTGCCAGAAGCATGCCGACAGGATGCACATGCCGGCGTCTGACCTTCGCATGATCTTGGCCCCTGGCCATTTCACTCTTGGGCTCTCGACCTCATCGGCCTCATACACCCTCTATCTAAGGGTCATTTATGGATCATGGTAGCCACGGAACGTTTCACAAAGTGGGTCGAAGCCATACCTCTACGAAGAGCCACGAGAAGCTGTTGCTAACTTCTTGCACGATCACGTCATCTGTCGCTTTGGCATCCCCCGATGCATCATATTCGAGCTCTCATGGAAGGATACGACATCAACCATGCCACATCAACTCCATACTATCCACAAGACAATGGTCAAGCTGAAGCCTCTAAGAAGACTCTACTATGGGTGTTGTCACAAATGGTTCGTGACGCAAGTGGGTCATGGTCTGAAAAGCTAAGTCTAGCACGTTGGGCTTACAAAACTTTCAGGCACACAACAACGAAGGCCACACCCTTTTCCCTCGTCTATGGGGATGAGTGTGTGGTACCAGTCGAGATTGCGGTCACCTCGGCCCGACTCTCCCTAAGCAGTGGTATTGGGGAGGAAGAAACCAAAATGTCAGCCCTTGAGGGCCTTGATGAAAAAAGAGCCAATGCCTTGTGCCGAATGAAGAAGTATCATGAGCAGCTCACGAAAGCTTACGGAAAGACAGTCAAGCTACAATCATTTGTTGAAGGCAACCTTGTCCTCCAAGCCGTCAAGCATGTACGTGCTAACATGTCAGCCCCTAAGTTCACACCAAATTAGGAAGGCCCATTTCAAGTGCATGCAGCCAAAGACAACGGCTCCTACCTCCTGCTCAACCCAGATGATGGACAGATTATGGCCCTTATCAATGGCCGCTACTTGATGAAGTATTATGCATAACAAGCTGCAGATTGTTCCCCCCTGCCCTACCCGCCCAAAGCTTAGAACACTTACACACATAGCATTTTTTGTATATCTATACATGTTTATGACTTGTAACTTCTGCTGATTATTAACAGTTCTTACTTTACTCATGTAATGGCATTTTAACCCAAATACTATCAATGCAAAATCATTCATTTGCCTCAACTATTGTATGTAATGCAACTCTTGTATTTTTACACATGTACACAAAGTCGCTGCTATGGGCGAGGAGGGGGGAACACCAACGGGAAACCAACACATGCAAAGTCACACAAGTACAACAAATGCTAAACATCATGTCATAACAAGCACAAGTACAAAAGAACCACACGACTACAATATTAACATCAGCAAAATGTACACAAGTCACAGGTTTGCAGGCCACTACTGGGCTTCATGAATACAATAAAATGAAAACAAACTAAGGCAATCTAGATAGTAATCCTACAACATGATGGGAGCCGAAAGCCTGAAGGGTCTCACGTTGCGCCTACAGATTGGACCACTCCACGTCACACTCAGCATGCCACCTCCGCCACTCTGCCTCCCGCCCCTCAACCTTCATGTGCCATCTCTGTATGTCCGCCATCTGCCTCTGCAGGTCTGCTAGTTGTTTATCAAGCGTAGCAAGCTCACTGGCAATCTTGGACCCCTCCTCCTACAATGCTCTCCGCTGCCTCCCTACAAACGTCTCCCGCATGCACACCACTGCTAACCTCTCCCCTGCATTACGGCTCTCACTCCTCAATCTCAAGAAGTTCACAAACCAATCCAGCTGCATACCCAAGGATGTAAATGAAGGAAAATCTACAAGTGACTGTGATATGAACTCTGGCATCCATCCCGATGGTGGCACCCTAGTAAAGAGCACCCACCACTCCACAAACCCGTAATACACCTATCTCTGTAGCTGTTGGTTCTCCATAGTAACCCCCATAAATGTTTGCGGGAACCCTACCCTCATAAGCTCTTATTGGCGCACCATCTCGACAGGTAGTGGGAAACTTACCATGATGCCTCATCTACCTGTCCACTCGAAGACCCCCTGCTTGCACCTCCGGCTGCTGCACCACTGCCTCCCGCTGAAAGAGTATCTGACGGTGTAACAATCATTCGTGCACCAACAGTCACTAAGTGCATCGCCAGAAGTATAGCACCAGCATTAACCGCTCACCCCGACAATATGTCCGGAGGATGCTCCGCAATTGGCTAAATCGGTGTCCATTATCCATGCACCGGGGCTATCACCATAGGCTCGAGATCCTCAGGCTCCCCACGATCACCTGCAATGGCCTCCGTCTCCATCCCCATTCACCATTCACCCCCAACCTCAAACATCGCAGTATGGCCCACCGCTCCACCATACAAAGCCTCCACTGTCTCCTCCATAAATCGCGATGGACTCGGTTGCCTTTCCGACTACACCGCATACGCTGTCGCCTCGGTCTCCTCTATCGCCCTGGCATTCGGCTCCTCAACTTCATCATCCCCACTGGCCGCTGTTGTCTTTAGCGCCTCAGTAGCCATAGCCTTATCCACCTCAGCCTCCTAGCTCGGCTCGCTACACTCCTTGCTGGCTTCCTCATCTAGCTCCTGTTAAGACAACCGTTAATCAACATATATACATAAGGTAATTAGCGCATCATACATACAATTGGAATTTATAAAAATAAGAAAGAACGGTAACCTCAAAGTCAGACACATCGCGCGGCCTCTTTGACCCTAATGTGTATGGGGCTGACATGCCTGCACCGGCCTGTTCAGCCGTCTTTATCATCCCTACTCGTAGCAACAACAAGGGACCCTTGTCAGCCCTCAGTAACCTAACAACAGGCACCACTGTCTCCTCCCTGACATCACCACCATGGGCATCATCATCAGGCTATCCGCCAACCTCTTCAGTCTCTCTATCCGAGCTCGCAACGGAGATCCTAGTAACTAGCACAGGCAACCCACTCAGTCTAGCAGCCGACGCTAATATCAAACTCAAACCTCTGTCATAGGCAAACACATCCACTCGATGACACTTGCCCGCTGGCTGCACCAACCACTCCGCCCAGTGCCATCGCAATCGCTCCCACCATCGTATGTACTCCATTGTCACCACACCGACCGACTCTCTACCAGGCCACCTCCACTTGAGGTGTCGGCCACTGGAGGACTCCATCATAACGTGTATACTTGAAGGCAATCGCCACACTTCACGAACTACAATACCTATATGGGGATCCAAGTCATACCTAATAGCCAATAATAGACGGTCAGGGTTGTATCTTGCCACATGGTACCTGGACTCAGCGGACTTCTCGCCATCATCTGTCAAAATAGGAAGCCAACCTAAAAAATATGCAACCAGAAGTATCAGTTGCCCCGGTCCCAAGTTCCCTCTCCTGGTCAGTCCTGTCATAATGTCCTCTACATGCAACCACGGTGGCACACCATATGACGAATGCATCTCCACATACCGTCATAGCACGCATCACTCCTATCCAGGACTTACGTTAATGGACACTCCGACATCTAATGCCTGCTCACGCATATGCCCGTGACACAGAGCACCACAAAAGTCACCTGTCGTGACTAACCAAGCCTTGTCACCATACCCATCGTCGAAGACGAATGCTCGAGAGGATACCGCTGCAGGATCATCCAGTCCATGTATGTAACCACTTGATAACGGTAGTGTGACCACTTCACGTCATTCACAAACTAATCTAGATGCAAATATAAGGTGCCCAAGTATACGGGAGCCAGCCCGACCCGCCAGCCCTGTGCCATCCAAATAGTAAACGGGAACACCCTGGGGGAGATGCCATCCTCCGGTATACCCTCAAATACAAATCTACAGATATCAACAGAAAACATATATCACAACCTTATCTCACAGTGCAATGCATGGCATGATGAAGTGTTTTTCAACTATAGAGCAATTTTTCCTAAGTGCAAGTTCAACATATTTTGCATGGCAAGAGCAACAAATACACAACATACAAAAACATAAAAAAAAAAAGGAGCCAGTACAGAACTTACCTCGATAGGAACAGCAGTAAGAAGGCCACCATCTCATATCTCTCTTTGCCATAGTATAGCACCATCACGAAGTGGGCCGCATTGCCCAACTTCTGCCTTGTCTTCCTTTGCGACGAACCAAAGAAATGTTTGATCCACCCATTATATGTTCCTTTTCGGTGACTCTTCGTCTCCGCCAAGATATCCAATAGCTGAGTATGCAGCACCCGTTCCTCCCCACTCATCCGAGTCACCCGCGCATCCTGTGCCCCGTGCATCCGTAATCATGTCAGTATAACACATCCAGCAGCATCGGCCTAATCTCCCTGAACTCCGTCACGAACATATGTGACTGGGGGCTCCACCTCGACAGCAGTAAAGTAATACCCGAGGTATCTCTGTACAACTCCACACCCCGCGCAGTGGACAATGACTGCAACAACGCCATCCGTTCCGAACACTTCACTATATGCTCACACCAAAAATCCCATCCTAGCAGCATCGTGCCATGGCCCTTGAATACCATCGGTGACCAAGGCATATCTTCCCTCTCGGCTAATAAGGCCTGTATGTATCTCGGCGACATAATAGGTGCCTCCTCCCAGCTCGGCTCACGAACATAAGGCGACGGCACCCGTGGCTCCTCTCCCATCGATGGACCACCCCACGGCATAGTAAAGGCCCCATTGGCCACCTGGATGGATAACTCCCTCCATAGATCCCTGTCTGGCGTACAAGGTGCAAACCCATTCACCCCAAACAACGTGCTCGTCTTGCTTGGCTCTGGATCAAATATTCTCACCCCTCTATCATCAAATGTTCTCACCCCTCTATCATCAAATGTCAATGGCCCCCCTGACCCCCCGGTCAGTGCTAGCGTGGCATCATTTGTAGTCGGTGCCCGTACGGGTGCAGTCATCATACCCCGCGACGATCGCGTTGCACTAACCGCACCTCATGGTCTCGCCACTGCTTCCGTCGTGCTTTCTTCACTACCAACGTCGACGCGGGACGTTCGGCTGCGGGTTCAACCACCCCACTCAGCTCTCTTGGCCCCTGTTCTTCTCTCTCTTTCCTTACTCCCCTCACTCTCATTCCCTTTCCCCTTGTCCCTTTCAAGCAAACCAACCGGAGCCACCACCACCCGCCGAAGTCCCAGTGCACGCTGACCCCCTCGGGTGGCCGACCCACCCACCCGCACAGAGCCATCACTTTCCCTTCCTCTTCTTTCTTCTTCTCTTTGCCCCCCTTTCTTTTTTCTCTTCCCTCTCCCTCTCATTTTCCCTTTCCTTTCCTCCCCCTTCCATTCCTTCCCTTCCTCCATGCCCACTACGGCCAACTCCGCCAGCCGAGGGCCCATGGGTGGCCGACCCCCCACCCCTTCCCCCTTCACCCCTCTCCCTATCCCTTTCTCTTCCCCCCTCTTCCCTTCCCGCCAAACCCGGTAAGGTCGCCAACCCACCTTAACCGCGACGTCGCCAACCCACTCATTTGAATTTTAAATGAAAAGCTTTCCCCCCAAAACCCAACAACTCTTTTTTTCAAACGGATACTTTATTTTGCGCGCTAACTTTCTTTTTCGTGCTATGTTTTCTTTAAATGCAGTCATACAATCTTTCGACATTTCTATTTTCGCTATCAAAATTTCACGCATTCTCATTTGACGACGCAACTTCTATTTTAGCGCTACATCCATCCTTTTTGCGCTACGCTACAAAATGCACCTCACAACATAACTCGCTTTACCATTTATTTTGTTTCGCTATCTACAAAATTCGCGCTACCAAAATTACGTGCTATTTAATTTTGCGCTAATTAAAAAAATTGTTACATGTCTTATTTATGCAAAAATGTTTATGCATGCGGCACCTGCTTGGGTTGCCCCTCCGTGCACACCACACGCAGGGGGCTTATGTTCCCAACCTACTTTTGTCGCACCCAAGGGCCCACTGGGGGTCCTAATTTTTGCAACACGTCTTACGTTCAACGGTCAATTTTTTAATGCTATCAACCGGTCAACATGCGCACGCCCAGGTCACTTGCATTTTTCATTGACTTTTTGCATGACTAAAATTACGTATGTCGCCAACGTAGCGACCTTGGCTCCACCATACACTTGGAAAATATACAAAATGGACTTAGCAAACCTTTACCCACAAGGGGTTGACCACCTCCCTTAAAAGGGGGGTCGGCCACCTCCTTTTAAGGGGGGGTCAGCCACCTCTTCTTCATGGAGGGTCGGCCACTTCCTCATTAGGGGGGGTCGACCACCTCCTCTTCATAGGGGGTCGGCCACCTCTTCATCAGAAGGGGTCGCCCACCACCTCATTAGGGGGGTCGATCGCCTCCTCTTCATAGGGGGTCGGCCACCTCATCTTCATGAGGGGGTCGGCCACATCTTCATGGGTGGGTTTGGCCACCTCCTTTGCAGGGGGGGGTCGGCCACCCCAAGCCCGAGGAGACTTTTGACACTTCTTTTGCTTAATTTATTCAAACACACAATGGTCTGCAATGTTCACTCATCACCCTCGACCGTACATCACTCGTTGTCGCCATCAACACCACGACAACTATTGCTCGTGCACCGCCTCCACGACGATCGTCACCGCGCCCATGCACCACAATTAATGTCTCGTGCCATAGGCACCGCACCCATGCGCCACAATCAATGTCTCATGCCATTGGCACCACACCCATGCACCACAATCAATGTCTCGTGCCCTAGGCACCGAGCCCATGCACCACAATCTACATCTCGTACCGTAAGCACCACACCCATGCGCCACAATCATGTTACATGCCTCAGGGCGCCGCACTCATTCACCACACCATGCGCGCCTGCCACGAACGCAAAACATGCTTCGACCCACTCTCCGGAGTGTACAGCATTTCGAGGGGCTCCGCTCGTAGTGCTTCGACATGAGGACCCTTCGCATCGGGATAGGCTCATTACCACAAAAGCTATCGCCGCCTGGGGTGACTTGCATGACACTAGGCACTGAGCTGCGACCATGTCCACTTACGTTACCGGTGATCATCGGCGCCCCCAGGACAATGACCTCCAGGTCACTTTGGGACTGAAGTAGGTCTTTAGAGGGCGTCGCGCCTAATTTGCTTGGCAGTTGATCACAGGGGCAACCCTCACTGCTGTCAGGTTCTCTACGAGTCTCTTGACGCACCCTGTGGGATTCAGTGAGAGTTTAGACCGGTGGCTGGGGCAACGGGCTCACTTTGATCATGCTATCGGGTTATGCTCAATCTTCTCAGACAGGTAGAGCGACGATGTGTGGGGCAGGTAGCATGAATTTGAGAACCAGCAATCCAAAGAGGTACCAATATTTTTGGGAACCCTAGTGACGTGTCACTCCCAGGGGATGCCATGTGGCAATTGATGACACATGCATATTTTTGCCTATAAATAGTGGACTTTTGGAACTCATTCAAGGGAGAACTTTTTCATTTCACAAAAATCACTTTCTCACTCTAAAATCTAGAGCTATTGAATTCTAGAGAGAAAAATACATTTGTCTTGTGACTTTGGACATTATATCGACCGTGACATTAGACCCCGACTTGGACCCTAGCTTGGACTACCGACTGTTAGACCTGTTCGTCTCTGACGTGTCTCCATAGCACTGTTACTCCTCACGACCTGTCTAGGAAGCCTTGCTCTCTGCCTTTATTTCATCCTCACTTTGTACATTTGAAAGTTGACTCAGACTGTAGCCTTTGTGGCACTTCCACGTAGGTACAAACCCACTTTTCTTGGCATCAAATAGTAAACTACAATTCAAGTTTTTACTTTGAATAACAAGAATTTAAAAAAAAATAGTTGGGCCTGAGCCTGGCCCAAGCCCGGCCTTAAATATTAGGCCTAGGGCCAGGCCTTAGACTGGGCCTAGATACCCCCCTCATTTGGCCGGCCTAATTTCCAATCTATTTAGCCAGGGCCCAGCCCGTTTTCACGTCTGGCCTGCTGGGCCGGCCCAATCCCAACCCATTGACATATCTACTACAACCGTAGTGTTCTCCACATACAACAATGTCCACGAAGAAAAGCATTATACTAAAGCACTACTCACCAAGTAAAGAAGTTGGTGTTTTAGGCACCTTGACCGATCATAGCAGCAAGCCCACAGAAAAGTTATACAGAAATAAAGGTAATCCTATAAATATAAATGCAAGATACACAATTAAAAAGAAAACGTGAAAGAGATGCAACTTCTTATTTCAGTCGAGTTCTAAATATGTAGATTAGGTCAAAAGTTAACGCATTCATGAATTTTAACACTTGAGCAAACTAATTTCAACCTTCAGGTAGAACTTCTAGAACCTAACAACACATTTAACAATCTACCTAGAATACTCCATGAGGTCATTGCAATAGTAGCACAACTACTACCTGCTACAACAGCATCAAGTACTCCTACAATGAAGTGTAAAAGTAAAACCATATAAGTGCACAAGGTAACTCCCACAATTGATATTTCTTCCATTCTACCTTAAAGACGCTCCATTAGGCCATGTGAAATAGACCGACGCTTTACCTCATTGTATCTCTCTTGTTCTTCAATAAGGTCATGTCTTCCCCTTTATCTTTTATAATACCCATTATATATCTGTCTCGATCACTAGAAAATGCCACAATTCCAGCCTTGCAACTGAACTAGAAATAGAGAGGAGATAATGGAGAAACGCAGTGAGGTGAGAGAAAAATAAATCCAAAAGTTAGGAAACTCTTAGCCATTAGATCCTACTACATCAAGCCTAAAATCTAAAAGAGAGCAAATATAAGTGAAGCTATTTAAATAATAGAAAATATATAAAGTTACTGAGCTCATTGATTTCATAAATCAAGTGAATGATGGGAACCCCTAAACTCTTTCATTGCGCCCTAGCTTGCACTTATACCTATCACAAGATGTACCTTTTGCAATGGTGTATTGACTTGTCATCATCCCCTTAGTTCTTGCATAAATTTAGTGACCAATAGCCATATTAGCTTCAACTTCAAACCAGACCAAGTAGAGATGAGCAACGTTATCTACCCAGAATATTGCTACTATATCTAGCGATGAGCCCTCCCACGCATGCGTCGCCATAACCCCTAAGCAACTTTCGAGAAAATCCAGATGAAAACACTATTGGAGCAAGTGCTAAAACTCAATAAACATCTTGTCCTATAATTTTGTCCCTGAAAGTCATGATATCAACAAAATATCATTTTAGTGGAAAAATTTTCAGAAGCATGTAAGCAGCCTAGCGTAAAGTTTTGTTTGTATACACATTTTCCACGTGTTTCGATATGAAGCCCCAAACACAAGTGACTACACTACTATGCGTTTGCGGGTGATTTGGAGAATGCAGGAAGAAATAGGAGCCTAAGCGCATATATGTTCAACCCTCCAAAGGAGATAGCCTGATATCCACGCGACATAGATATGCTCGTGACCCTTCTCAAGTTTGTGGACAGAAAGAGTGGGGAGAGCATTTAGCTAGTTTGTGACCCATGGAACCTCTAACAGCAAAGACAACAAGCTTATTAGTGGAGACAACAAGGGTGTTGCTGTTTGGTTCTCTGAGGACTGGTTCACTTCTACCTCGAAGAAGACTTCCACTACCATCTACCATTCAACTAAAACATCAAGAAAGAATGTAGATAAGATCATGGATTTGAATATTCTTCAGCTAAGAGAACAACTATAGGTTCGTGTCTGTTATAAAACTAAAATAACATAAATTTTTTGTAATTCTGAAACCTCTATACAACGGTAAGACAATCAGCTGATCTTTCAGCAAAGGATTACAACCTTTTCAAATTCCAGTAAACAGAGAAGGGATACATAATATTATTGTTGTTTTAATGGTGAATTTTGTTGGAGTGACCCTAAGTGAATTTCTCCCTACCCTGTATAAGATAAAACTACAAAGCACGCGTTTCTCTAAACTATACTGCTATCTTGGCCAAACTGGTCAAAGCCACTAGGACTAACTTCCGTTGCTGCGTAAATTGTAGAGAAAGCACAAACAATCAAGGCCACAGGAGGACAACCTTGCAGAAAAACAGCCAGCCAAGGATTCAAGGTGAGGAAGAACGACGACTCCCGATTTGTAAATACGCAGTAACAAATAAGACTTTCTAATTAGTAGTTCTAAAGCTTGACAACTAGCTTCTAATTAGTAGTTCTAAAGCTAGACAACAATGAAATGGTAATCGGAAAACAAACATCAATTTTTTTTACAGTTACTTGAAATTATTATTAAGTTGTTTGCCACAAGCTTAGCTTCAATTATCCACAACAGGAGCCAGAGATTTTTTTATTCCGTCAATATACACATTAACCTCAATCATATTCATTCGAAGACTGAATTTGTCCATTTCTTTCGTCTACTTCATTGGCCCCAAATGCTTTTAAACCATCTTTGTTCAGTTCAACGTAGTACTAGATATTAAATTCAATGAAATATATGCCATGCTGGTTATGAACACAGTTACTGTGCCCCAACTAAAGCTGATAACTTGCAGATGCACTTTAACAAATATAACAACCATAAACATGTAAATGTTTACCCCTGTCCCCTTGCATGTTAATTTTCAACTCCAAGAACATCAAATTGGGATAACTAGGGTTCACAAGATGAAGAGATTGATAGAGAGAGAGCGAGGGAAAGAGGGAGAGTGAGAGATCAATTTATGTACGTATCTGGGAGGAAGGCTAATTTTTGGTCTTCATGCATGGCCAATTGTTGGTGTGAGACTATTTGGAACTTTGTGACATCTATTTGGTGAAGACAGATCGTGGAACACAGATTTGGAGAAGGCAGATCGTGGAACGCCGATGTGGGGGGGGGGGGGGGAGAGAGAGAGAGAGAGAGAGGAAAGATGGTTGATTTTCGGTCTTCTTCAGCCTTGCATGTCGAGCTTTGGAGAAGATGAACAAATATGGCCGATTGTTCGCGTGACACTGTTTGGGAACTTTGGGACGTCGATTTAGGAGAGGCAGACCGTGGAACAACGATTTGGTGAGAGAGAGAGAGAGAGGCCAGAGGTGGCTGATTTTTGGTCTTCTTCAGCCTTGCATGTGGAGCCTTGGAGAAGATGAACAGTTTGGGTGGTAGTCTGGGAAAATGTGATATTTTGGGCACTAGAGACCAAAACAGTTTCCATTATTTATTTTTTGGTTCCGACATTTCAGTAAAAGCAAAAATGATAAAAAAAAATATAACGATGTCTTTTTGCATTCAAGAGTTACCAAATTTTACTTTAAGCGGCATATTATTAAATAACATTTACTTAGTGTCGCGAATGAATAAAGCGACGCTTAATAAGTGGCATGTATAAAAATGTTAGAAACTTTGTGACACATTTTTATTTGCCACAAAGTTTCCAATGTTACGATGGAAGTGTCGTGAATTACAGCTTTTTAAAGATATTTTCTGAAGTGTCAAAAAATTAAGCATCGCTAAAATTCCTTTTTTGGTAGTGGGGGAATGGGTTATCTCTCAGGGTAGCCTTCGGGTGTAAGCAAGGGAATTGGTGGTCCCTTGGGACAGGGAATGGTTAATGCTTGGGGCAGCCTTTGGGTATGGGACAGGGAATGGCTAATTGAGACGAGTGGAATCAGCCCACATTTGATTTGTTTAGGAACTCGGACGTTACACCAGATTTCTGAAGTCAAGTCGCTCAAAATTTCGACTTTGCAAACTTCAACCTCTTAGTGTCACTGAAACTCGTCTGACGGTTAAGAGCTTCCACTTCGGGGCTTGGGATACCTAAAGAGCCCCAAGGACAACAGTATCCCTCTTATTCCAAATGCCATCCGTTGAAGCCCATAAAGTCGAAAAAACGTGCCTTGGTCCACAGCCGTTGGTTTAGTGGGCCCCCTCAACTACACTCTCAACATTTTGTTCAATCTAGGGAGCTTGATTATTATATCTCATGGGACATAATGTCCACAGCGAAGTTAGGTACTTGGCTGGAAGATACGGTGTTGACTACCTATATCAAGCTTCTAGCACGTAGAGGGATAAGGAAAATGCGTATTCCCGAGTTTTTATGTTCAACACGCTTCTTAGTTCTATGCAGAATGGGGGGAATTGTGTAATGTGAGAGAGAGGAAAACATTGTTAAGTTAGCCTCAGCCTATGGTGCTCTCTAAATTTTTCACGAATTTTTTTAATTCGTGTGAGCGTCCGAAAGGCGGATGTCTTCCTAGTACCTGTTAGACCACAGCCACTGATATTTACTTTGCTACGAACCTTCGGCTATGAGAATTGTAATTGTCGACAGTCTCCAAAACGATACAATGCTCATGCCTCTGAAGAACCTTTTCAAATAACAATAGGGGCTATAGTGAGCTTTGCATTTGTCTTTACAATTTTTCTATTTCTTAAAATCACTATAATTCGACTCTCATATCTTACGTTTTCGCTATTATTCTGCATGATGTGTATCATGGCATGCATCACGACCTCGGTGGGCTTAGAGTACTGGCAAGGCCGAAGCTCAAGATATTTGTGAAGAAAAATAGGCCCATGCAAAGGAGCGACTCGAAATATGGTGTCCTTGTATCAATGTACTTGCACTATAATTGTCGGTCCGAGAGCCTCAGGAAGGCCAACTCAACTTTAGATTTAGGATAGCTTGAAAATTTCAACAATGTAAACCTAGACAAGTTAGGTATATTGTAAATCCGGCCAAACCAAAGGCCAATAATATTGGCCGTGTGCTTTTTATATAATAAAATAGCATTTGATATGATTATTCAACATATCTTTTCTAGTATTTGAATGTTTGATGTGATTTGTGTATCGCTTGTGTTTATGGTTTGAGTATTCCTTTTTAGATGTGGTGCATTATAGTTGAGTATCTCTCTTGAGAATGTGGGGTGTGTGTGGTTGTTTTGAGAATGATTGAAACAGGTTTATGGTTCGTTGAAAATAAAGGAAAAATAGGTTTTGAGGGCTGTTTTACCACCCACCACATTATGAAACGACTCTATAGCAATTTGTTATAATCTGCTCCACTGTCCACCACATTATGTAGCGGACGGTATAGCAGAGTGCTTTTTGGGCTGTTTTTTTTCTCTTTCCAAGTGTTGAGAACTAGAATCCTGAAATTTTTCTAAGTGTTGGAGTGCCATGTTTCTGGTCTATCATCCGCTACATAATGTAGCAAATGGTATAGCAATTTATTATAATTTGCTCTATTGTCCGCTATATAATGTAGCAGATGGTTGGGCAAAATGCTTTTTTAGGCTGTTCCATCGTCTGCTACATAATGTAGCGAATAGTATAACAATTTATTTTAATTTGCTCCAGCGTCTACTAGATAATATAGTGGTCGGTTGGGAAGAGTGCTTTTTTTTAAGTTGTTATTTCTCTCCAAGTGGTGAGAATTAGAAACCCAAAATTTTCTAAGTGTTGGAGTGCCATGTTTCTGCTCTAGCGGACGGTTGGGCAGAGTACTTTTTTGGGGCTATTTTTTTCTCTCCAAGTGTTAGAAATTAGAAGCCTGAAAAAGTGTTAGAGTGCCATTCTATGCAATCGTCCGCTACATAATGTAGCGGACGATGAGTAGAAACCTTTTCTTTTTTTTTTTTTTAAGTTTGGCAGTTTGGCATGGTCCAATGCCATGCTGATATACAGCTTACCAAAAATACTACGAATTGGTCACCGCAAAAATACATTAAAATTCAAATGGTAGAGAACACAATTCGTGAATAATGCAATGTTACATCTAAATTGATTATTAATAAAAGAAAATATTATTACAAGGTCCATAATTCAAATATAAAGTCCACAGACTGAAGGTCAACTTCATCTTCTTCTGCATCATTTTCTTCCTCATCTTGCAAACCACTTGGACTTATCTTCACTGCCTTGTAATGGTTTCCCTTATCATGGTTGGTCATTTTGTTGCACAATGCACACTTTCTCAGCTTCTTAGGTTGTATTGCTTGTTTAATGGATTCTTCATCCGTGTAAATCTTTTGCAGCCTTTTGTTTGCGATATAATTAAATTCAAAGGTCAGATACCATTGTCTTCTTCTTCAATTGGCTCATCATCTTCTGAGTCCTGTGTAGGAATGCCGTCAGTATTAACCGCATTGTTAGCTGAAGCTACTTCAAACTGGTCGATAATGGGATCTCGCTCTAGCACTAGATCGTGGAGATATTTATATCCGGCCATTGTAGTAGAAGCCTTTATGGACAAACATGTGAACATTTGTGACGAGATGACTATACCACAAAGTTTCTGATTCTTCAAAGTTAGTATAAGGATGCTTCGGAAAAGTAATAGTACCATGCAACATGTTTGCAACCTTAGTCCACCGCGCCAAGACGTATTTATTGGGAATTGTCTTGATATTTTTTTAAGAGAAAAATCACATAATGTGTCGACATAACATGCCATGGAACTCAAACTTCTTACAAACACATGTCACCGTATCCGTTTCTGTGTCATGGCTGACCGTATACATACTACGCACTTTCTCAGGGCGAGGTCGTTCATCAACGAATAAACCTTGTATTCACGTGTAGACTTTTCTGCACCTTATTTATACTATATCATCCCGATTTTTACAGTTCCACTTGGTATTACATGAACATCTCTTTTGTATAGACTTTTGCACCATTCACCCCCAATGGGGTCTCAAGCAAAACTTTTTCTTTGTTTGTACGTGCTTGCAAAATTTACAGCACTTTCTTTCACGAATATTTGTGCAACCGTTTTTAGGCATTTATGACGAAAATCTTCAAACTCGTAGCTGTATATACTTAGCTATCGAACAGGGCATTCATAGATTCATTACTGCCTATCATTTTTATGCCCACAGAAAAATACCTTCTAGTGTAAATGCCAATACATTGTTCTTTGAGCTCATAAAAACGTTGGAGCCACTTGTGGTCTTACAATGAGTAATCATCAACAAGTTTTTCCTACCTCTCTTCAAGTTCCTCAATTGTTAATGACTTGTTAATGCACCTGTCAAAATCTTATTTGTAGTCTAGATACTTTGCATACACGTGATGTATACATTCAGGATATTTGTCGCTTATGTGCCAAGTGCACAAGTTGTGGCGAGCATCTGGGAAGACAGTAGCAATAGCTTTCTTCATTACCAAATCTTGATTGGCTGGTGATAACTTTGGGTTCTTTGTTGTTCATGGCTTCCAGCCATGTTTTAAACAATCAGACAAAAAAACTTTCACTCTCATCCCTTAACAATGTGAACCCAGACAAGATAGAGTGATAATGATGATTAACGCCTGTAAAAGGAGTAAAAGGTATTGAATACTTGTTAGTACAGTAAATGGTCTCAAAAGTCACAACATCACCAAAATATTGATAAGCATGTCTCGAACGACCATCGACTCAAAAAATTATGATAACTCAGTGGTCGTCATCAAGATTATATTTGTAATTAAACTGTGGGTCCTCTTTTTTCATCCGTTTCAATAGGCTCATAATGGATTGAGCATCATTGATGTCAAACACAGTTCGTCTTTGGGTTCAGACCGTGTTACGAATATCTGTCGTATTGAAATTCAAATTCTGAATTCCCCAGCATGTTCAGCAAGAACATTAACAATGTCGGTAGGTCTTTTTCGCGCGATACTCATTGTGTGAGTCATGCTTGTTACGACATTGCTCATCTTCTTGTGTTGATGCATCTGACTTACCTTTGAGGGCGTTACTAATTGGTGATTGTGCGCCAATTCCAAGCTAGTAATAAGCCAATGATCTTGTTTGAGATTATAGGTTACGTTCATCTTGACCTTGCAATCCATGCGGGCAAAGAAGTCCCATCTTCAGCGCGCATATCCCACTTCATCATCACTATCATCATTTCCTACATTTTTCTCATTTTGTAAAGGGTGTCTACTCCTATGATACTCATATAACCATAAGCACATTTGCCTTGTTTTAGCACTTGTTCTAGCTGTCTTGATTCTAATGCCAAAATCAACCCTCAATGAATACGCTCAAAAATATTGTTCGGCTTCTTCCAATGTTTGAAAAGTTCATCCAAGATAAATGTCACTAGCATCTACTGGTGTGTTCGAGCTTGACACAAAATCAGACATTGTGAAACAAGACCTACGTAGAAATAACTTATGGTTAAGTTTCAAAATGTAACATTTTTTAGGCATGCAAAATGATTACAAAATTTTAACTTAAACATCCAACAAATGAAAATAGAGTACACTAATTTAGCATGCCAAATACAACAAAAATAGTATAATTTTTTTTATATTAACTTGACCATGGTACCCATTAAGACATATAAACTTCACCACACTACCCATCAAAAATATAAACATCCAAAAGAAGCTACATATACACCAATAGGCCTTTAAGATCACAAACTTACCTTCCTTGAGTGAAACTTGGAGCTTGGAACTTGGAGGGCTTGAAGAGAGCTGAAAATGGAGGCAAGTGAAGCTCAGGATATTAAAGATGCTGAACAAGGAAAGAAGAGCTGACAATTTGGGTATATCTACCTTCCCTTCCGCGAGATAATGTAGTGGATGGTGAGGGGATAGGTGTGATTTGTTATCAGCCAAAAAGTCATCCGCTACATTATGTAGCAAACGATTTTGGATCGCTCTGTTTCTCCATTTTAAAAGTTGTTATTTGACTTAATAGTAAAATCATTTGAATTATTTTTAAATCTTTGATCGACCGCACTGGCTCTCAAAAGCTCACTCTCCCTTGATTTTCTTTTCGCAGGTGATAACCAATCATAGGATATTTAGAGTGATTAGGGCCTGAATAAGAAGTCGACTAGAATCCTATTATTTCTTTTAATTAAGCCCCTACGAGGAAAAGTAATGTTTGACTTAGTTTCACGAGCATTTAAATAATAGTGTCGTTTAAGAATAATGTAATTGAGAGTTCGAGTTATTGTAGAAGCTCTGATACACATCGGGGCTTTCTAATCGAATTTAGGTAATTAAATGATTAAGTGATTGATCGATCAATTGTCTAACGTTCTGAAAAATTTTGGGATGTTACAGTTGATATCGGAGTTTAGGTATATGATTCTGTAGACTTTAGAAGCAAGTGAGAGAAAGCCTAAGTTTCAACAAGAGAGTTAGGGAAAAACTTTAGTGACTAATTTGAACCATAATAGTGGTTAGATATCAGAGGGCAGCGAAAGCGTAGTGGGTACATCATTCGATTTGAGGCATTGATGCGTGAGTGCTTATAAGAATTCAGGGTGTTTGTGCACTTGTGGAAGAGACAAGAAGTAAGTGGTATTGCATGCCTTTCTTTTTGTGAACCTGTGTGTGCTACATTGTGAGTGTGTGTGTGTTGAACAAGGAAAAAGGACCCATGTGTTGAACAAAGAAAAAGGACCCACTGCTGTGAGGCAGTGGGTGTGGGGAGTTCTAGTTTTTTGTATGCTCGTGTTTGTGTGTGATATAAGCTGTGTGAGTGTGTGTTTTTTTTAGGTACATGTGTGTGGGTGGAGTGTGTGTGTGTAGTAAAGAAATGAGTGTGTATGTGAATCTCGTGAGCTATGAGGATCTGTGAGTGAGATAGAGGCTGAGTACAGTGAACAAGAAGATTAGTGTAGAGCGGGTATTGGGTTAGCTTTAAGTACATCGCGACCATTCGATAGTGTATAGTTATTATTAGCACGTAAAATTTTAAAGTACGATACTCTAGGATATATTAGAAATTATGGCAAAATTTTATAATTTTCTGAAAGCATATGTATTTTTAATATTTTCTATAAACTTAGACTTTGAAAACTCTTTTGGAGCCATTATACTCATGAAAATGTTTTTTAAAAAATTAGAGTAATGTTTTTGTAGTATAAAGAAGTCCCAGATTAAGTTTGATAAATTTTAGAGCTGATTTGTTAAAAATTCCATATCACATGGAAAACGAATAATTTAAAAATAGTTTTAGTGCCTTTTAATTTTTGATTTCAATTTTTATAATTTTTATACATATTTTAAAGTTATTACAAAAATTACGGGACTTTAATTTCAGTTAGATGTAATTATGGCTATTTATGGGCTTTAATTGTATTTAAAGAAATTATTTTAATTCAAAAATATTTGAAAATCCAGAAAATCCATATTTTGACTTTTTATAATTTTTTAAGCAATAAAAGTGTTTTATTGAAATTTATTCTGAATTTTGACATATCGTTACGCATTACAGAGTGTATAGAAATTTCGGTTAGGTTAGCCGTGTGCGGGACCGATTAAGGGGGTGGGTAGTTGATATTAGCTTTATAGTATTGTAGCATAGATTGTCTTTTAATAAATGGATTGTCAATCTAGGTTTACTTAGAAAATTTTGATCGAGGTTGCGTAGCATTACATAGCTTGGATAGAGGTAATGATTTTCTCTCCAAACCTTCCATCGTTACTCTGATTTCAAATGCTTATAATAACAGTTTTATAAACTACATTGAATGATGATCATTATGATTGATATATAAAAATATTTTTAAATTACCCATGAAACCCTAATTTGAGCCTTAAAGCGATTGTTTGGAATTCATTGTTCATTTCATCGCTCATCGTAAAGCATTTTCAATTTTTGTTCCTTTTAAAATTTGACATGAGTTAGTACTCATGGGAGTTATAAGGATGATGTGTATTATTGGAGTTATAAGGATGATCTGTTGATTGGATTAAACTAGTACCTAAATGGACTAGTCAGTGTACATATGTATATGTAAAGCGTATTGAGCACTGCCAGGATGATTTCGCTATAGTGTACTGCTTATGTTCAATGTCTTATATTTATGTTTTATTATACATAAAGTGTTTCAAATGACTGTTAATTGAGGGATTGAGTTGATACTCATCCTATGTTTATATTGAAATGCTGTGGTTTTATTTGAAAATCCCTTTTAAAATTATCATTTGATTGTATATAGAAAATTATTTGAATCGCTCTGTTTTTCCATTTTAAAAGTTATTATTTGGCTTAAAAGTAAAATCGTCCGAATCGTTTTTGATTTTTTTAAATCTTTAATCGACCTTACTAGGCTCTGAAAAACTCAATCTCCTTTGAATTTCTTTCCGCAGGTGATAACCAACCATAGGATATTTGGAGTGATTAGGGCCTGAATAAGAATTCGACTGGAAATCTTATTATTTCTTTTAGTTAAGCCCCTATGAGGGAAAGTAATGTTTGACTTAGTTTCACGACATTTAATTTTAGTGTTATTTAAGAACAATGTAATTGAGAGTTTGAGTTATTGTAGAAGCTTTGATATACATCGGGGCTTTCTTATCAAAATTAGGTAATTAAATAATTAAGTGATTGATCGATCGTTTGTCTAATGTTCTGAAAAATTTCGGGATGTTACAGTTGGTATCAGAGCTTATGTATATAATTCTGTAGACTTCAGAAGCAAGTGAGAGAAAGCCTAAGTTTCAACAAGAGAGTTAAGGAAAAACTTTAGTGACTTTGTCGAACCATAGTAGGGGTTAGATATCAGAGCGCAGCAAAAGCGTAGTGGCTACATCATTATATTTGAGGAATTGATGCGTGAGTGCTTATAGAAATTGGCTAATTATTTCGAGGTTGAGTAATGATATTCGGTTGGTTGGATTATGAAACTCTAGGTTATAATCGAAATCATATAGTTTAGTGAATGTTTGAAGCTGCTATTGATGTTCTTGACTAATATTTTAGAGTTTATCTGTAACATTCAGTGACATCTTCATTTGACAGTTACGCGGTGAAGGTGTAGTGCTTTGATATCATAAGTAAGTCAAATTTTGAGGAAGAAATTTTATAAGTGGGGGAAAATGTAACACCCCGAACCTTGATAATGCTAGCCGGTTAGTTTAATTTAAGCAACGACTTTTATATACAAGATTTAGCGTTGATTTCTATGAGCAAAAATTTATCGGTAAACTTTTAGCGACGATATTTTTCACTTAGCGTCGATATTTTTATTATCAACTATTAGTGACAATTAATAAAGCGGGTTAGTAAATAAATAAATACATAAAATAAAATAGAATAAAAATAAGATTTATTTGAAAAGAATAAGTCAACTCTTTATTTTGGAAAGAGAGAGAATCAAGGAGATCGAGGAGAAAATTAATGGAGAAAATTATGCTTATCTTATGTGGGGAAATTTGGCTACAATAGAGAAGAAAAAAATTATCTCATTTCAGCTATAGACAAGGAAAATAGAGAAAAGAGAAAGAAGAGAAACAAAAGCAGCTCGGTAGAGAGAGAGAGAGAAAGAGAGAGAGAGAGGGAAAGGCAGAGAGAGAAAGAGAGGGGGTCATCGAAGCTCCACCATTAGAATCCGGTGAGTTGGGTTTTGATTTCAGTAAGCGTCGATCCTTTCTCCTTTATCATTTCAGATTCTTGTGTGTGTAGCGGCTGTGCACATGGAACATTGAGTGAATTTGTGTGGTCGTATCGGGGACAAAGGGACATGGGTTTCGACAGCAAGAAACCCACTGCCGTGAGGCAGTGGGTGTAGGATATAAAGTTGTGTGTTGTGTGTTGGTGTGTGCAAGGGACGAGAGTGAGTGAACTATGAGTGTGTAAATGTGCGGGTTTACGTGGGTTTAATGTGCGTTTGGTGCGATGCATAGTGATGGTTGCAGGTGTCAAGGAGAAACTGTCGTGAAAGCATATGTGTGGGTTTGGTGTGTAGTATGTTGTCGTGAAAGGGTGTATGGTGTGGTTGTTTGCCGTGAGGGTGATTGGGGTGAAAAAAGGGGCTGGGCCTTGAGGTTTTGGGTGTGTGGCAGCCATGGCTGCCATGAGGTGAGCAGGTGTGCGTATGAGTAAAGTGTGCATGTGTTTGTGTGGTTGTGTGCTCAGGTGTTTGTGCCTGCTGTGTGGTTTGAGTGTGTATGAGTTGTGTGCTTGTGTGTGTGTGTACCGTGTGCTCATGTGTGTGTATCATATGTTTCTGTGTGTGGGTGTGAATGGTCACTGAGTGGGGAAAGGAAAAAAAAGGAAAGAAAAGGGTGTTTGTGTTCTTGTGGAAGAGACAAAAAGGAAGTGGTATTGCCTTTTTCTATGTGAACCTGTGTGTGTTGAACAAGGAAAAAGTAGTGGGTGTGGGGAGCTCTATTTTTTGTATGCTCATGTTTGTGTGTGATATAAGTTGTGTGAGTGTGTGTGTTTTTTTTGGGTACATGTGTGTGGTGGAGTGTGTGTGTGTGTAGTTGTGTGTTTGGAGTGAAGAAATGCGTGTGTATGTGAGGCTCGTGAGCTGTGAAGGTCTATGAGTGAGATGGAGGCTGAGTACAGTGAACAAGAAGAGAAGTGTGAAGTGGGTATTGGGTTAACTTTAAGTACGTCGTGACCATTCGTACTGTACAGTTATTGTTAGCATTGTAAAATTTTAAAAAATGATATTTTAGGCTATATTAAAAATTACGACAAAATTTTATAATTTTCTGAAATCATATGTATTTTTAATATTTTCTATAAGTTTAGATTTGTAAAATTATTTTGGAGCCTTTAAACTCTTGGAAATGTTTTGAAAAAATTAGAGTAATGTTTTTGTAATATAAAGAAGTCCCAGATTAAGTTTGGTAATTTTTAGAATTGGTTTGCTATTGTTTCCATATCGCATAAAAAATGAATAATTTAAAAATAGTTTTAGTGCCTTTATATTTCTAATTTCAATTTTTATAATTTTTATACATATTTTAAAGTTATTACAAAAATTATGGGACTTTATTATAGGACGGGCTTTAATAGTATTTAAAGAAATTATTTTAATTCAAAAATATTTGAAAATTCATATTTTGACTTTTTATAATATTTTAAGCAGTAAAAGTGTTTTATTGAAATTTATTATGAATTTTGGTGCATTGTTACACATTACAGAGTGTATAGAGATTTCGGTTAGGTTAGCCGTGTGCGGGACCGCTTTCAGTTACGCGATTTTGGAGTTAGGAGTGAGCACGTAGGAGGTAGTTGATATTAGCTTTATACTATTGTAGCATAGATTGTGTTCTAATAAATGGATTGTCAATCTAGGTTTATTCAGAGAATTTTGATCGAGGTTGCGTAGCATTACATAACTTGGATCGAGATAAGGATTTTCTTGCCAAACCCTCCATCATTAGTTTCATTTCAAATGCTTATAATAATGGTTTTATAAACTACATTGAATGATGATCTTTATGATTGACATAAAAAATATTTTCAAATTGCCCATGAAACCGTAATTTGAGCCTTAAAGCGATTGTTTGGAATTCATTTCATCTGTTTATTGATTCGCTCATCGTAAAACATTTTCAATTTTATTTATTCCTTCTAAAATTTGACATGAGTTTGTACTCCTGGGAGTTATAAGGATGGTGCGTATCATTGGAGTTATAAGGATGATCTGTTGGTTGAATTAAACTAGTACCTAAACGGACTAGTCAGTGTACATATGCATATGTAAAGCGTATTGAGCACTGCCGGTGTGACTTTGCTATAGTGTACTGCTCATGTTCAATGTTTTATATTTATGTTTTATTATACATAAAGTGTTTCGAATGACTGTTAATTGAGGGATTGAGTTGATACTCGTCCTATGTTTATATTGAAATGTTGTGATATTATTTGAAAAACCCTTTTAAAATTATCATTTCATTGTATATAGAAAATCATTTGAATCACTCTGTTTCTCCGTTTTAAAAGTTTTTATTTGGCTTAAAAGTAAAATCGTCCGAATCATTTTTTATTGTTTTTAAATCTTTGATCGACCTTACTGGGCTCTGAAAAGCTCACTATCCTTTGAATTTCTTTCCGCAGGTGATAACCAACCATAGGATATTTGGAGTGATTAGGGCCTAAATAAGAAGTCGACTGGAAATCCTATTATTTCTTTTAATTAAGCCCCTGCGATGGAAAGTAATGTTTAACTAAGTTTCACGATCATTTTTTATTTTTTTGTTATTTAAGAACAATGTAATTGGGAGTTTGAGTTATTGTAAAAGCTGTTATACACATCGGGGCTTTCTTATCGTATTTAGGTAATTAAATGATTAATTGATTGATCGATCGATCGATTGTCTAAAGTTCCAAAAAATTCTAGGATATTACATTGAGTATAATTATTTACAATGAAAGTTATGTTAACTTTACCTTTTTAGGTGGTTGTTAGAAATTTCGTTATTAAGTGTTATCTAAGTCATTTTGTCATGGTGGAGCTTATTTAAATACTTTTTATCTAAACACTTTTTATAACTTTAAGTTAGTTTACAACTACTTTTTTTCAAATAGCAAACTAATTTTGCTTAAAGTAGATTAAATGCTTAAAGTAGATGAAATCTAATTTTGAAAATTGATTAAGATTTAAGTTAAAATCTACTTTCCAGAATCAATCCCGAGAAACTGATTAAGATTTAAGTTGAAATCTGCTTTTTAGAATCAATCACGAACATGGTCTTGTCTGCCTCAAAAAGTTAGAAACTAATTAGATCCATAATCCACAAAAGTGAGGATTATGAAATAATCATTTTCTCATAATTAGGTTTGACCTTCTAATTTACCATACTATCCTCGTACTCTCACAAAAGGACATCTCATGCCCTTTAATTACTTTGAAAAAGTTATTATACTATAAGCACTAATATGATATTGTGGGTGTTTTAAAATAAGAAAAAAAATAACTTTTATAGGTGGGTGAAAATAGCTTTTTGATAATTTATTTGTATAATATAATTGTTTACGAATGAAAGTCCTGTTTATTGGATGTTAAAAAAATATTTGTAAAGTGTCCTCTATGGTCACTTTGTCGTAATGGAACTGATTTAAGCACTTTTCATCAAGACATTTTTTGTAATTTTAAGCAACTTTACAACTACTTTTGCCAAACATGAAATTGATTCTATTTAAAGCTGATTTTAAAAATTGATGGTGCCGAAAATGGTTCGATGATACGTGGAGGTGCCACAAAGGATGCGGTCTGAGTTGGCTTCCAGGTAGGCAACGTGGGAGACAGCAAGGACGGCGCAAGGGCCGAGGACAAGGCTCCCCAGACAGGTCGTGAGGGCTGGCAGTGCTGCGCAGGCAAGGTGACGATGAACAGGACCGACAGTCTGCAGTCCGTAATGAGGGTATGGCGTCCAGGGTCCGTAGACGGGAGTTCAAGTATATTTCTCTCACTAGAATTCCAGAGAGAATGTTTCTTTTAGAGAGAGAAAGTGAAAAGTCCAAATGAGAAAAGATCCTTGAAAAAGCTCCAAAGTCCACTATTTATAGGCAAAAATGTGCATGTGTCATAAGTTGACATGTGTCGCCCCCTGGGAACGACACGTCACCAGGGGGCCAACGCACTGACCCTTCGTTGGACTGCCGGTTCCTAAGTTCGTGCTGCCCTGCCCTTGCAACATCTCTCTGCCTGTCTGAGGAGACTGATCATGCCGCGGTAGCATGGTCAGAGTAGCCCGTTGCCCCAGCCTCCAGTCCAAGCCCTTACTGAATCCCACGGTCCTGGCAGCGGTGGGGAAGACCCGACGCCCAGCTGCCAGGTGGACTAGGCAAGATGCCCTTCCGAAGACCTGCTCCCATCTCGGAGTGACCCGGGGGTCATAGTCCTTAGGGGTGCCGACGCGAGCCCCCAGTGCCAGAGCACGTAGGCCAGTCACGCAGGCACCCCGGCGGAGATAGTGTCCTGGCGGAGTAGCCTATCCCGTGAGCATATAACATGATTGCAGCGCATGGGGCGCGGTTGAGTGCGGGCGACGAGGGTCGCAGAGTGATCTCCGAGCGACAAGGGTCGTTGCGTGGATGGCGCGCGACCGTGAGCGACGGTTGTCATGGCGACAGAGCGGCCACAAGTGACGGTCATCGAGACTACGAGCGACGGTCATCGCGACGAAGGAGCACGGCCGAGAGCGACGGTCGTCGCGACTATGGCGGAGCGCGGCCGCGAGCGACGGTCGTCGTGACTACGAGCGACGGTCATCGCGACGACGGAGCACGGCCGAGAGCGACGGTCGTCGCGACTATGGTGAAGCGTGGCCGCGAGCGACGGTCGTCGTGATTACGGAGCACGGTCAAAGGTGACGGCGTCGGTATTTAAGGCAGGTGGCCGACCCCATGGGGTGGCCGACCCCCAAGGGAGGCCGACCCTAGAGGGAGGCCGACCCCTTGGGGTGGCCGACCCCCTGGGGGAGGCCGACCCTCTGAGGGTGGCCGACCCCTTGGGGTGGCCGACCCCCAAGGGAGGCCGACCCCTTGGGGGAGGCCGACCCTAGAGGGAGGCCGACCCATTGGGGTGGCCGACCCCTAAAGGGAGGCCGACCCCTTGGGGTGGCCGACCCCTAAGGGAGGCCGACCCCATGGGGGAGGCCGACCCCTAGAGGGAGGCCGACCCCTTGGGGTGGCTGACCCCCTGGGGTGGCGTTTAGGGAGGCCGACCCCATGGGGGAGGCCGACCCCGTGGGGGAGGCCGACCCCGTGGGGGAGGCCGACCCCTAGAGGGAGGCCGACCCCTAGAGGGAGGCCGACCCCTTGGGGTGGCCGACCCCCTGGGTGAGGCCGACCCTAAAGGGAGGCCGACCCCTTGGGGAGGCCGACCCCTTGGGGTGGCCGACCCCTTGGTGTGGCCGACCCCTTAGGGTGGCCGGCGTGCCGAAGTTGCTTCACGAATGGTTCACGTGACTTGAGCATGCGTTGCTTTGACCGGCCCTCGAGCGTTGAAAAGTTGACCGCTGACTGGGTGATGTGTCGTGCAAAGTGGGTCCCTTGGCGGGTCTTGGGGTGCGACCAGAATAGGTTATGAACATAAGCCCCCTGCGTGTGGCGAGCGCGGAGGGGCAACCCGAGCGGGCGTCGCATGCATAAACGATGCGGTTACAGCCCTCTTGCTGCGGGGGCTAGGGTCCCTGGTGATGGAGCCGACGATGACGCCAAGCCCGTGTAGCAGTTTGATTGAGTCGGCGATGGCTTCAAGGTTGTGAGCCCATCCCGTAGTTTGATTGAGCCGGCGATGGCGCTAGCCCGTGTTGGCGCTCAGCCCATGCCGCAGTTGATTGTGCCGGCGATGGCTTCAAGGTTGTGAGCCCATCCCGTAGTTTGATTGTGCCGGCGATGGCACTAGCCCGTGCTGGCGCTCAGCCCATGCCGCAGGGAGGGGTCCTCGTGCAGGAGCACTACGAGCGGAGCCTCCAGAATGCAGCACACTCTAGAGAGTGGGTTGAAGGTCTTCCATGCCCATGGCGGGGGCGCATGGTGTGGTGAACGGGTGTTATGCCCGGAGGCTTGTAACATGGTCGTGGTGCATGGACATGGCGACGATTGTTGCGGGGACAATACATGGTGCCGGAGCACATGTCATGAAAGTGGTGGGGCGACGAACGTCGCGAAGCAATACTTTGTGCCGGGGCACATGTGATAAGAATGGCACATGGGTGCGGCGACGAACGTCGCGGAGCTATACTTGGTGCCGGGGGCACGCATGATGAGAATGGCGCACGGGCGCGGCGATGAACGTCGCGGAGCTATACTTGGTGCCGGGGGCACGCATGATGAGAATGGCGCACGGGCGCGGCGACGAACGTCGCGGAGCTATACTTGGTGCCCGGGGCACGCATGATGAGAATGGCGCACGGGCGCGGCGACGAACGTCGCGGAGCTATACTTGGTGCCAGGGGCACGCATGATGAGAATGGCGCACGGGCGCGGCGACGAACGTCGCGGAGCTATACTTGGTGCCCGGGGCACGCATGATGAGAATGGCGCACGGGCGCGGCGACGAACGTCGTGGAGCTATACTTGGTGCCAGGGGCACGCATGATGAGAATGGCGCACGGGCGCGGCGACGAACGTCGCGGTAGTGCATCAAGTGACCATTGGCGTTGAGCGCGCGTTGTAAAGGGCGCGATGAGTTGGCACAAGCGACGCGGTTCAAGGAGATGGCACGCGGGCGACGGGGCCTGTCGCGGAGCTGTCATGTGAATGCGTGCGACGAAAGTCGTGGAGGTGGCGCGCGGGCGCGCACTGCGGTCATAGCGGTGACGGCGCGTGGTCGACAAACTGTGGCGAGGCGCCGGCGGACGGGAGCGTAAAGTAAAGGAAAAAAGAAAGAAGAAGAAAAGAAAGAAAAAATAAAGGGAAAAAGAAAAGAAAATTGCCCACCCCTATATAAGGAGCGGAGGGGGGCAGGGGCAGAGGCACCGCCATTTGTGCCTACGTAAGTCAGAGAGAGAGAAAGAAAGAAAGAGAGAAAAAGGGATGGTGAGAGAAGAGGTGGAATTGGGCGAGGGGTCGTCGGGGCCAGGGGGTCGGCCAGTTGGTGGCTCTGCGAGGGGAGGGGGGTCGGCCCAGCGAGGGGCGTCGGCCGGACAGGGTGTGTCGGCCCAGCGAGGGGGATCGGCCGGGCAAGGGGGGTCGGCCCAGCGAGAGGGGTCGGCCGCGCATGGGGGGTCGGCCGCGCATGGGGGGTCGGCCAGCCACGGGGGGTCGGCCGCACGAGAGGGGTCGGCCGAGCGAGGGGGATCGGCCGGACGGGGTGGGTCGGCCGAGCGAGGGGGGTCGGCCGCGCATGGGGTGTCGGCCAGCCACGGGGGGTCGGCCCAGCGAGGGGGGTCGGCCGCACATGGGGGGTCGGCCAGTCACGGGGGTTCGGTCACGCAGGGTGTCCGACAGGCCCAAGTCCCATCCTCACAGCCCGGAGCGACGCCAGCAGCGAAAAAAGTTCGGCAGAAGATGTGGGCGAAGCCGCGAGGGGCCGCGGCGGGTACATCGCGACCGCCGCGGGATATGATGACTGTACCTGTGCCGGTGCCGCCAGTCGATGAGGCCATACCGTCAGTGGGTGTCGAGGCGGCAGTGCCATTGACCTTTGATGATGGCGGTAGGAGGTCCTACGATCCGGAGCCAGATAAAACAAACACATTGCTGGGGGTGAGGGGAGTAGTACCGTGTGTACCGGACCGTGAGCTGTGGAGGGAGTTGGCCATTCGTGTGGCAGACGGAGCGTTCAGGACACCGTGGGGTGGTCCGTCGATGGGAGAGGAGCCTCGGCTGTCGTCACCCTACCTTCGCGCGCCGAGCCCGGCGGAGGCGCCTGTGATGTCGCCGAGGTATGTACCGGCATTGTTGATTGGGAGAGAGGACATACCTTGGTCGCCGGTGATGTTCAAGGGCCATAGTGCGATGCCGGTAGGGTGGGACTTTTGGTGTGAGCATATGTTGGAGACACCGGTGAGGGCGCAGGTGTTGCAGGCACTAGGGCTGTTACCGGCGATCAATGTTACGGCGAGGGGGCTGGAGTTATATAGGGATACGCCAGGGATGACCCGATTGCTGGCAAGATGGAGCACGCAGTCGCATACGTTCGTGACCGAGTTCGGGGAGATCGGGCCGACGTTACTCGATGTGTTGATGCTGACAGGGCTGCCGATACACGGGGAGGTGGATGCACGGGTGACCCGGCTGAGCGGGGAGGAGCGGTTGTTGCAGACGCAGCTACTGGACATTTTGGCGGAGACGAAGAGGCACCGGAAGGGGACGTACGGTGGGTGGCTGCGCCAGTTCTACGGCACGCCGCAGGCGAGGACAGGCCAGAAGTTGGGCAATGCTGCCCAGTTCGTGATGGGTCCGTATCATGGCAGCGATCGGTACGAGTTGGTGGCGTTTTTGGCGATGTTCTTATCGAGGTAAATTTTGTACTGTCGTGTGATTATTCGTGAATATATCGTATGTCCTGCTTGCCCTGTAAAACGTCAAACTGACATATGTTGCCGGTCGTTGTTTGCAGGTTTGTGTTTGAGGGGACACCTGAGGATGGCATTTCCCCGAGGGTGTTTCCCTTGGCCATTCGGATGGCGCAGGGAAGGCGGGTCGGCTTGGCTCCGGTGTACTTGGGCACGTTATACTCGCGGCTAGATCAGTTCGTGAATGACGTGAAGCGGTCGTATGGTCGGTATCAGGTGGCGACGTACGTGGACTGGATGTTCTTGCAGAGGTACCTGTACGAGTGCTTTCCAGGGTACCGTCCTGACGGATACCCACTCGCACACCCGTCACCGACGATGGGGACAGTGACCCGTCCAGGCAGGTCGCGGCAGGTGGCGTTGTGGTGTAGCGGGTCTCGGGCTTTTGCTTGGGCAGGCATCAGGAGGCCGGGGTGCCCGTTGGCACAGATTCTAGACAAACGGGGGGAATGTGAGCGACGGCCCTATATGGAGATGCATGCGTCATATGGTACGCCGCCATGGCTGCACGTGCAGGAGGTGACGACAGATCTGAGCCGGAGAGGCGAGCTAGCGCCAGGACAGCTGGCGCTATTGGTCGCGTATTTTCCCGGCTGGCTCCCGGTATTGACAGATGATGGCGGGAAGCCCGCCGAGTGCTGCTATTATGTGGCGAGGTATTGCCCGGACCGTCTGTCGTTGGCGTTCGGGTACGATCTAGAGCCCCCATGCGGTTATGACAGCCCTTGGAGTGTGGCGACGGCTTTTGGGTATACACTATATGACAGAGCCCGCGAGTGGCCGGCACCGACGACAGAGTGGAGGCAGCCAGGGACAGAGGTGGCAGGGGCGGTGACCGCGGATTATGCGCATTGGTGGGAGCGACTGCGAGGGAGCTGGGCCGGATGGCTGGCACAGCCGTCAGGCACACGTCGACAGGTAGATGTGTTCGCATGTGACCGAGCCCTGAGTTTGATATCGGCCACAGTCGCGAGGCAGTGCGGGATGCTGTCACTGGTGACCGGGAGTTCTGTTCCGAGCTCGGAGAGGGAGGCGGAGGAGGATGCCGTAGAGTTGGGGGACGCTGCTCCCGGGGAGGACCGTGGGGAGGAGCCTATTGCCGAGGTGCCGAGGGTGCCGGGGGCCGGCAAGGGGCCCTTGTCGGCATTGCGAGTGGGGATGATGGAGACAGCTCGTCAGGCTAGTGCTGGTACCTCAGCCCCACACCTATCAGGGGCGAAGAGGCCGCGCGACGTATTAGAGGAGCTAGACTCTGAGGTTTGCTTCTGTCCTTTCTTTTTGTCGTATAAATATGGTTTGCATATTGCTCATAATCTGTGAACTGACAGCGGTTTTGCCAGGGGGACGAGGAAGAGGCGGTCGCGGGGGGAGCGAGGCCGAGACTGAGATCGCAGGCGAGGAGGCTATGGCAGCCGAGGCCGGCAGATTAGTTGACAGTGACGAGACCGAGGCCGTTGAGCTATTGACGGCCAGTGTGCCGAGGAGGGTGAGCCCATTGCCTGCTACTGAGGAAACGGTGGGGGCACTATACGGCGGAGAGGGGAGCGATACGGTGATGTTCGACATTGACGAGGACTGGTGGACAGGCATGGAGACGCAGGTTGTGGGAGGTGATGGTGGCGAAATGGCGGAGCCTGAGTCTGTTGTTGCTGCCTCGATTCGTGAGCGAGAGACACCGGTTCAGGCCGTGGTGGTGCGACGGCATGACACATTGCCGGAGTCCGTGGTTGAGGTCGGAGCTACTCTTCTGGCGATGCACTCAGCCACGATTGGGGCGCAGAGGGCGGGTGGGATGTCGGAGATTTCTGCAGCGGGCGGCAGTGGCGCGACAGTCGGAGATATGAGTAGAGGATCCTCGAGCGGTCAGGTGGATGTGGCAGCTTGGGGGGGCCTCCAGCTACCGGCGGAGACTGTGCGCCGGTTAGAACTGGTGAAGGCAGCGTTCCCGCAGACATTCGAGAGCGTGGTGGTAGAGAACCCAGTACTACGGATGTGGGTGTCTGCAGGGTTTATGGAGTGGTTGCTGCCGTTCGCCAGTGTGCCGTCGTCGGGTTGGACTGCAGAGTTCGTTGCTCGGTCGCTTTCAGAGTTCGCTCCGTTCACATCGCTAGGTATGCAGCTGGACTGGCTAGCAGATTTCTTTAGATCGAGGAGCGTCAGCCACGATATGGATGAGAGGCGTGCAGTCGTGGTTATGCGGGAGATGTTGCTGGAGCGGCGCCGCACAGGATTAGAGGCAGAGCGGTCAGAGATCACGGCAGAGTTGGCCGGGATTGACATGCAGGTGGCAGAGATAGAGAGACAGCTTGTCGATTTGCAGAGGCAGTTGTCCGATCTACAGAGGCGGCGAGGTGAGGTGGACGGGCGGGAGTCAGAGCGGTTAGGGCGACAGGCCGAGCTTGATGCTGGATGGTCAGAGGTACAAGCGGAGCGGGAGGTACTTCAGGCATTCAGCTCCCACCCAGTTGCATCGCTGTTGTCTAGACTTTCCTAGCTTGTATGTTACTTTGCCGTAGTTGTAGTGCTTAACGACGGCTAGTAAACGTTTGATGTATATGTACATATTTTTGATGGTCTCGGCTTATTGTATGTTATGTTCGGTTGCTCTCTTCTTTCTTCTCTCTTTTTTTTTTGAATGTCTTGCTTGTTTCGGTTACTTGTGAATGCTTTCCCATTCCCGCTCGTAGAAAGTGACTTAGGAAGCATAGGTTGAGAATGAGTGCCAGCTGGGCAGAAGTTGAGGTAACAGCATGACTTTGTATTGATAGGACGCGGTACAAAACACCATTACATGACTAGTGTAGAACGCTACACAGATCAACAAAAAAATACAAGTCTGCAAGCAATGTCGCATGTACAAAAATGCTACGAGGGCGCGTTCTATGACGCGGGCTTATGTTGTCGCGGCTACACATAATACTTCTTCAGGTAGCGGCCGTTGATGGGGGCCGAGACCTGACCGTCGTCGTGGTTGAGCAGGAGGTACGAGCCATTAGTGCGGGCTTCGTGCACCGTGAAAGGGCCGTCCCAGTTTGGCGTGAATTTAGGAGCTGACATGTTGGCCCGCACATGCTTGGCGGCTTGAAGAACAAGGTCGCCCTCGATAAACGAACGTGGCTTGACGGTCTTCCCATAAGCTTTCGTAAGCTGCTCATGATACTTCTTCATGCGGCGCAGGGCCGTGGCTCGTCGTTCGTCGAGGCCGTCAAGTGCCGCGAGCCGGGCTTCTTCATCTCCGAGACTGCTGCTTAGGGAAAGTCGAGCCGATGGTTCTGCGATCTCGGCAGGTACCACACACTCGTCCCCGTAGACGAGAGAGAAAGGCGTGGCCTTTGTCGCTGTGTGCATGGATGTTCTGTAGGCCCAGAGTGCCAGATTCAGTTGTTCGGACCACGACCGGTCGGCGTCATGCACCATTCGCGATAATACTCGTAGCAAAGTCTTGTTGGACGCTTCAGCTTGACCATTACCTTGCGGGTAATAGGGAGTTGATGTGGCATGGCTGATGTTGTACCTTTCCATGAGAGTTCGAACCTCTCGGTTAATGAATGGGGTGCCATTGTCAGATATAATACATCGAGGGATGCCGAAACGACAGATGACGTCGCGTAAGAAGTTGGAAACGGCACCTCCCGTGGCTCTCCGCAGAGGTACGGCTTCAACCCACTTCGTAAAGCGTTCAGTAGCAACCATGATCCATGAATGGCTTCTGGACGGCGGGTGGATGGGGCCGATGAGGTCGAGGGCCCAAGAATGAAATGGCCAAGGTGCTGAGATCATGTGCAAGTCGGATGCTGGCGAGTGTATCCTGTCGGCGTGCCGCTGGCAGGGTTGGCAGCGTCGGACATGCGAGATGGAGTCGGATTCCATAGTCGGCCAATAATACCCCAATCTTAGTAATTCTGCATACAGCTTCTGGGAGCCTTGATGTTCACCACAATCACCATTGTGTACTTCGTTAATGACTTTGACCACTTGGGCACCTTGCAAGCATCGCAGGGTGCGTCCCGAAAATCCCTTGCGAAATAACTCGCCTTCCGTCACAAAATACCTGACTGCCTTGCGCTTGATGGATCGTGCTGAGCCGCGGTCAGGTGGTAGAATCCCGTGGGATAGATACTGGATGAAAGGCTGGCGCCAGTCACCCTCGATGTCAATGACAAGAGCTTCGGCACCGTCGGGTGCATACAGGCACTCGGGACAATCCTTTTGTATATCCGAGGCGTCCTTGGCCATGGATGGCCAATATAATCCCATACGCTGGAGGCGACGATACAGAGGGGGACCGTCGAAGCCACAACACTTCTGGTGGCCGAGCTGTAATTTGTGTTTTGCCTCTTCCGGTGCCAAACATCTTGCTAGAGTGCCTCCGGGACACCGCCTGTATAAGACATCTCCCATCATTGAAAAGTCTGTAAGGGTGGAGGCATGAGCAAGAGATGGCGCTTTAAGTTTGTCGATGATAGGTTGCCTCCAATCGTCCGCAGTAACGTCCCTCGGGACTAGGTTCAGTGCTGTGCATGGTTCCATTCTCTTGACGATGGTTAGCATCCGTTGTTCACCATCGACCTCTATCTTTGACGCGATCGTGGCCAAGCAGTCCGCATGTCTGTTGTGGCACCTATTGTGATGTTCATACTGGACATGACCGAGTCTTCCTTCCAAGTGTTGCACCAAGGCACGATAAGGTGCCAAGGCTGGTTCTTTGACCGCGAACTCCCCGTCCGCCTGCTTCATGACCAGATTTGAATCTCCTTTCACACACAGCGCCTTAGCCCCCATACTGACGGCGATCATGAGGCCAATGACAAGTGCCTCGTATTCAGCTTCGTTGTTAGACACCGGGAATGCAAGTTTGAAGGATAATGAAGTGGTAACACCGTCTGGTGCCCGCAAGACTATGCCGGCACCCCCTTGCCGGAGGGGCGTGCCATTGGGGCCTTTGCTAGTGGCAGAGCCGTCGAATTCAAGCGTCCACAGTCCATCGATGTCGGTGATCAGGGCTGTCTCCTCCCCCGGCAGTTGATCCGATATCGGTTCACATTGTTGGCGTGGGAAGAAGGCCAGGAGGTCTGCGAGTGCTTGGCTCCGCAGAGCTGTAGGATTCTTGATAGATAAACCGAATTCGGCCAACAGCAGCAACCACCGTGTGAGTCGGCCAGACAGGGCGGGACGTGTAAGCATGTAACGGAGCGGGTCAGCCTTGGTGACGAGTGTGATCTGATGCGCTAGAAAGTAATGTCTGAACTTCTGTGAGGCGTACACCAAGGCTAGACAGTGTTTCTCGAGCTCGGAGTAGTTGGCTTCGGGCCCTCTGATCACTCTACTGAGGTAATAAACAGGACGCTCGACACCTTCGACTTCTTGGGCAAGCAAAGCCCCGATGGATCTGGGTGTGGAAGTCAGGTAGAGTAGGAGTGGGATGCCCCGTTGTGGTACGACCATGGTTTGCGGTGACATGAGGACCGCCTTAATCTGTTCAAATGCTTGCCGTTGGGGCGCGCCCCAATTCCACGGTGCGCTTTTACGCGTCAAGTGTTGAAATGGCGTAATGAGCTCGGCCAGTGCGGGTATGAAGCGTCGGAGGTAAGAGACCTTGCCGAGGAAGCTCTTCAGTTGCTTTGTGTTCTTGGGGGGGGGCATTTCTTGGATGGAGGCTGCTTTCGAGGGGTCAACGTCGATGCCCTGTCGACTGACCAAGAACCCGAGGAACTTGCCGGAGGAGACTCCGAAGGCACATTTCAATGGATTCATCCGCATGTTATACTGGCGGCAACGATCAAAGACCGCTTGAAGGTCGGTGAGGTGATCACTTTCCTTCCTGGATTTGATAATAAGATCGTCGACATAGTCTTCCACAGTATGGTGTATCATGTCATGGAATATTGCTGTCATAGCCCTTTGATACGTAGCACCCGCATTCTTGAGGCCGAAAGGCATAACTTTCCAACAAAAATTACCCATAGGAGTGCGGAAGGCTGTCTTGGCGCTGTCGTCGGGGTTCATGCGAATCTGATTATAACCTGCGAACCCATCCATGAAAGATAAAGTTTCATATCCGGCGGCGGCCTCCGTGAGCATGTCGATATTGGGTAGTGGAAACTCGTCCTTGGGGCACGCCCTATTCAAGTCCCGAAAGTCAATACAGACGCGGACTTGGCCATTCTTCTTTTGTACAGGGACGACATTAGCCAGCCAAATAGGGTGAGTGATAGGTTCGATGAAGCCTGCGCGCAGGAGGCGTTCAATCTCTTGCTTGATTTTCAATTCGAGCTCGGGGCGGAATGTCCGCGGGTGCTGTCGGCTAGGGATGGATCCGGTAGCAATGTTGAGATGGTGTGTGACTAAGGCAGGATCCAGTCCGGGCATCTCATTGTAGCTCCATGCTAAGACATCACGATACTCGTGCAGGAGGGAAACCAATTCCTCTCTTCGGCCGGGGGCGAGTTTTGTGCCAATGTAGGTGTGCCGCGGTTCTTCGCCCGGGTCGGCCAGGTTGATTTCTTCAATATCTTCAGCCTGAGGTCGAGGGCCATCCTCATAGCAAGGTGGTGCCGCGCCGGGGGTGAGGTCAGGATCTGGCTGGCAATGCTCGGCCGTGCGGCACCATTCAGTCTCTCCAAGGGGGTCGGGGTCGAGGGGGTCTGAGGAGGGACCGCCTGGAGCCCCTGCATACCGTCATAATTGATAGATGATCTTGCCGTCCTTGACGATACGTCGAAAGGCCGGCTCAGCCTTTTGCTTCTTGGACTTGGGGGAAGAAGGGGGGGAATTGGTCGTGGCAGCAGGCGGAAGCGGTGGGGTTGACCCATTATTCTTGTTACTTCTCCCGGTTTTGTCCTTGGGAAGCTTGTCCCCGCACAGCTCATCCCAGGTCGGCAGCCTGGTAGAATGTACATGAGTAGCATTCTCCCCATCCTCGGCGAAATTAGTGAAGAAGGAGGCCTCGGCGAAATAAGACTCGGCGCATTCAAAGGGGGCTTTGGTTGCAGGGATTGTCATTGCTACCTCATGTCCCGTAGAACCGGCTACCAGCTTCACACATTGATGGTATGTTGAGGGAACGGCCTTGTTGTCGTGGATCCATGGTCTCCCGAGCAGGAGGTGAAAGGCAGACTCGCTGTCTATTACGTGAAAAGTAGTGTCGCGACGGACAGTTCCGACCATGAGGTCGATGGTGATATGGCCGAGGGTCGACTGAGGACCCTGTCCAAAGCCGGTAATATTGACGGGGTCACGGATGATTTTCCTTGGGGGAATGCCGGCCTGTTGCAGGGTGATGAGGGGTATGATGTTGATCGAGGCGCCGCAATCAACCAAGGCACGACGAAAGCCCGTGCCATTAACAGTACACTCTAAAAACAGCGGCCGATTGTGATGCTCGATCGGCGGCGAGTCTTCATCCGAGAAGACTAAGGCCGTAGAGGGGATGTGACGTAATTCAGCCTGGGCGGCGAAGCATTCGGAACCGAGGCCGGTGGTGACCTCGAGCAGGCAATTGGAAAGGTAAGTCCGGGCGGCGGGTGAAA